>JAFEMH010007173.1:0-99513 GCA_022495995.1 Adenophora triphylla var. japonica | reverse complement strand
ATCGGTCGAGGAGGAGCATTACCCCGATGCTTGGCAACATTGGAGCTTCGGATCCGCATCTACGAACCCCAGGTATACTTCGAATCCTCTTGATCCTCTTGTCGATTTCTTGCTTGAAATTTTTGGATGATTTTTGAATTTTTTTTTTGAATATTGAATATTGATATTGATGATATGCAATGTTGCAATGAATTTGTGAAGTGTCCCAAAAATGTGCATTTTGCTTGCAGGAAAAAGAATTGGCATTTTTGCCACATTTTTTTTTAGTTTGAAAATTACAATGTGTGAAAATTCGAAGAATTGTGATTTTTTTTGGAATTGAATATTGCATGTTCTTGATGATGATGATTTTTTTTTTGAAATTGAATTTTGATATTGATGAATGATGATGCAATGCATGCATTTTGTTTGGAAAGAATGGGCGTTTTGCCAATATGAGATGTATGTATGTTTAGGATTTTTTTTTGAAAAGTGGGACGGATTTTTCCTCCCGTAGGAATGTAAGATGGATGATATGCATGTATGCATTTTTTTTTGAAAATGGGACGGAGTTTTTACTTAGTAGGAATGCATCTTTTTTTGATGAATGCATTAGGACTTCTTTGAAAATTGTTTTCTTTTATGCGAGAAAAATGGGGCTATGCTCATTGTATCTTTGTTATCTTTGTCGAATTTTTTTGTAAATGCAAATGCAATCTTTTGACATTTTCTCTCTTCTTCTTTTTTTTTTACGGGCGGACACCGTTTTGTGACTGGAGCAGTGAACAAGATGAAGACTTCGAGGATCGGTGGAGCCTGTGATTGACTTGTGGGATCGGCTTCCGGATGCGGGCCGAGGAGCTTTGCTTAGAGTCAGACAGTTGTTGTCGAGACGGGGCTCTGGGAGTTTGTCGAGTGCTTGAGGAGCTGGTCAAGTTCCACTAAGTGCGAGGAGCTTGATGTTTGCTCTAGCGCGGCATTGGTGGGATGCGACCCACACCTTCCACTTCTTACGGGCGAGGCGGCATTACGCCTTCGACTATCTTTGCGATCACGGAGTGTCCTTGATGGACGCGGCATTGAGTGGAGAGATGGCTACGGCGATGCGATCTGCGGAGCTCTTCTTGGATTTTCCCCTATTCCCAAAAAGGGGATGGGGATGGAGTATGCGCGTGGTCTTCGGCAAGATCGTGGAGACCATCGCGAGTTACGAGGCTGGGGAGGATAGGTTTAGCGCAGAAGCGGTGCTAGGTCCTTCCTCTGGTTTTACCTTTTCGAGCACGCTCTTTGGGCATCTTTGAGGGGACGGCGAGTCTTTGCCTTCTTGAGGTCCTTGGAGGACATGGAGACGGTTGGAGATATTTCTGGGGGAGGCCGAGTGGCTGAGAGTTGTACTTCGCTCTTGATAGATACAGTAGGAAGGCTGTGAGCTCCTGTCTTGCTTCGAGTTTGCTCACGGAGGTATAAGCTCTCTTTTTGCTTTCCCTCTTTCCTTTGAGCACGCACTTTTATTTGCCTTGGATTGATTGGATTTTTACCTTTCGCGGTATGGGCGTTGGAGTTTTCCACGTCACGGTGTGGAAGCGGCTGAGGCGTACGTCGGGCGTATCCGGCCATGCGATCTTAGTCGAAGCATGCCGGGAGAAGATAAGCTCCGGGGCGTACGACTCTCAGGTACGCGGATTGCCTTCCTTTGACGGAGGCCGAGACGGATGAGGGGATGATATTCTTCCCACAGGATCGCTTTGAGGTAAGCGCGGTGAAGGGCGGCGAGATACGGGCGGTGCGGCGGAGGATTTTGAGGGCACGACTTGCGATGCCTATTATCGGGAGAGAGGGTGACGCGCCGGCATGGCGTGAACTCGCCTTTGAGGACACCGGTGGAGCCTCCCGCCGATATGATGCATCCGACGATCGGTCAGTGACACAGGATGATTACGAAGCGAGCCGGCACTTCTCGGACTTCGTGGCGATCGAGCCATATGCGGCGTTCGTCTTGAGGAGGGCGAGGATGCCTCGGAGTTTTGGAGAGGGAGGGGCTTGGGATCCCGCGGTACCCTCGGACGGATTTTCCTACATCCGGGATGGGGTCCGATTGAGGGTGCGATCCCTCGGCCCGAAGCGGCTTCCACGAGCTTTCGGCCTCGTCAGGGTATGAAGGTATGGCTTCACCTTTTCCCCTTCTTTTCTTTCTTTTGTTTCATCATTTTTAGCATCACTTCTCTTTTTTTTTGACGCTTTTGCTTTTGTGCGGTTTTCGGAGGTGGTCGTCGAGACAGCGACGAAGCAAGTGTCGGAGCCAAGAGGTTCATACGGAGGATGGTTGCTTGCGGGGCACCTCAGGCTAGGGCGAGGAGACCACGGCCGGCACCTGTCCGACGGGAGGCTTCTCCTATTCCCTCGGAGACTTCTTTCGAGACCCCTCTTTCTCCTCTCATTGATCACCGCGCGGCACTGCCTTCGGATCACGTCATTCTTGGGGATCCGCACGGGCGGGGACACGTGCGCGGCATGGTGGGTCGTCTCCGTATGTTCGGGAGTCGGACGCCTTCACCTTCGGTACGATTTCTTCGGGGATGCAGGTTTACCCTATCGAGTGTGCCGGTTGGTCTGACGAGCCTCTTTACGGAGATGAGGACGATCGAGCCCGAGACTTTCGGGGCTCTGACGAGGCGGGCCCGAGTCGCAAGAGGCGGGGAGACATCGGGTCTTTGGAGACTCCGATTGATTTTTTTTTTTTGAGATTTAGATTTGTACAGATCATGCACATTTTTTTTTTTTTTTGATGTAATAATTTAGGATTTTATTTATGTTTGTTTGTTGTTTTTTTTTTGTACACTCTCCTTTTTTTTTTTGGAATGTAATAATTTAGGATTTTATTTTATGAATGCAATGCAATATGAATGCCGTGTTGCATGAGCCTTGGTTTTTTTGCAAGGGTGTTTGGTATATGGGTGGTTTGGGGAGGTTTTTGCACAAGTTTCGAGCAACGGGACGGAATATTCCTCTTTTGGTGTAGCGGCTTGGGTGTTGCGAGAATTTTACTACGGGAAGCAATCCCATCCGCGCGGAGGAATCCTGCATCGACGGTGTCCTTTAATTTTGGTCAGTTTGGTCTTGCTTTATTTCAAATTCAAATATCCTCTTGACCTCCGGTCCAAACGGCCATTTTCGGGAGGAAGAGAGAAAAAACCATGGAAAGCCTTAGAAAAGCTCCCTCAAAATTGTCCCAAGAGTCCCAAATGTCATTTTTCAACAAGTTCAAGGATTGGTCCCGGGAAATTATGCATGAGAGAAGGTCTTTCTTTGAAGAACGGTACAAGGTACGATGCTTGTGGTCTCTCGAAGAATTGGTTCCGGATTATGACCTCTTAAGGGCTTCTTCTTCGTTTTGGGATACTAGAAGGCATGTCTTTTGCCTTTCCTTCAACGAGATTGTTCCGGCGTGGAAGAATTTCGGGCCTTGCTTGGAGGTCCGGAGGTGGAGGAGATAGCAATTCCTTGGTCAGGAGGAGCTTCTTTTGTTGACAAGTTGTGCAACCTTCTTCATCTTTCCGGAGGAAGCACGAGGCATGATCCGCGGTCCCGAGCCATTTCGATATTTCCGGTCTTCCCGGCAGATTTAGGGGCCTAGGCTTGGTGGATGACGCCTATTGGGATGCCTTTGCACTTTGCATGTTCGGCACTTTGTTCATGGTTTATTCCTTTGGGATGTGTCATCGAGCTTTCTTTGGATGTTGTTGTTCATTGCCGCTCGGGCGAGAGATGTCATTCCTTTGATCTTGGGGAGACTTTTCATGCT
Organism: Adenophora triphylla var. japonica; assembly: GCA_022495995.1. Lineage (NCBI taxonomy): Eukaryota > Viridiplantae > Streptophyta > Magnoliopsida > Asterales > Campanulaceae > Adenophora > Adenophora triphylla. The sequence continues at coordinate 95,732 of JAFEMH010007173.1, read as the reverse complement.
CTCGGCAGATTAGCTACGGGAGACGGTATATGCACGGGGGCAGCCCGTTTCTCTTGACCACATGTGGGCGATGGAGCGTTTGGGGTTCTTCGGGAAACCTACGATATGATCGAGCCTTGGACTTTTGCCGGGAGAGGTGTTGATGTAGATTTTGATGATCGGGGCTCGTGGGAGCGTTGGATGGCGGGTCGCCCGGGCTGAAGATATCGAGATGGTCGGTGCCTCATTGGCGGGTGGAGACTCGTAGAGTGCTTCGGGGACGGGTCCCATGTGGTTATGCTTAGGGGCTTTCTCGAGTCCGGTTTCTACATTCGGCTCTGGTCTGAGACGGTTTGGCTTGGAAGCGGAGGTTCCTTTGGAGGGTTTTGATGATATAGCTACCGGGGTGGTGGCTCTTGTTTCCATGGATGATCCCTCGGTGTTTCCATTTCTTTCCAGTATGGAGGTACGATGCCTTTCCTCCTCGGGTCATTCTCGAGCGTCAGAGACCGGTGTTCACGACCACTTGGTACTGGATTGGTACGAGGGCATGCAGGAGAGACTCGAGGTGGCTATTTTGAGACGGCGTGAGGCCATTGTAGGTGCGGAGGACCGGCTGTTTACGAGAGGAGGAGGGCCGAGGCGAGGGCCAATCCTCGTGACGGGAGCGGAGACGGCGTGACCGGCTATGAGGCTTACGTCAAGAGACGGGAGAGGAGGGCTCTATGCTACCGGCTAGGCTACGGGAGATGAGGGATGACGCTAGGGCTACTAAGGCCACGACGGAGGCGGTTTGATAGACCTGTTCCTATACGAGAGCTTGGTAGGAGGAATGCAGGCATTTTCCGGTTCGAAGAGAAAGACTCGGAGGGGAAGAAGAAGGGAGAGACTGATGCGAGTGGGTTGGAGTGACTACGAGGTTTCCAAGTATCCCTTTCTTGCCATGCCAGGACACATTAGTTTGATTATGTATCTTAGTTTTCTTTTAGCGGGTTGCCGGTTGTAGGAATGAATCGGGCTTAGACTCATCAAAGAGCTTTTAACTTGTAATGAATATTTGAATTGCTTTAGAGTTTTTTTTTGAGACGCTTTCATGGTCGATCAATTGTATTGATGCCAAAGTATGGCTTTTATTTGTGCTTTAGACCGAACCGTTTCATTTTGCCTACGTTCCCCTCATTTTGAGGAGCTCGGGTCTTCGTAGTTCAACCGGTGAACTCTTTTTGTTTTTTTGTTTGTTTTTTTGGTGCAACCTGTTTTTACCTAGGCCGCCCTTTTCGGGTTTCTAACCTAGTTGGGTATTACTCTTTTAGCACTCTTTTTTTTGTTTTTTGTTGTTTTTTTTTGGTGCAACCTGTTTTTACCTAGGCCGCCCTTTTCGGGTTTCTAACCTAGTTGGGTATTACTCTTTTAGCACTCTTTTTTTTTTTTTGTTTTTTTGTTTTTTTTTTTTTTTTTGTTTTTTTTTTGTTTTTTTTTTTTTACGCGTAGTATCTGCGCGGCTTGTCACCATTCCTTTGGGTGTACAAAGGGATTCCGTCGAGTCCGCAAGTTGCATGGCGCCTCGGAGAAGATCTTACGGACGACATATGGCCCGACCCATACGAGGCTCCCATTTGCCGAGAGGGTTGATACGGTGGGGGCTTTTCTTTTAGAACGAGATCACCTTCTCGGATCTCCCGATGCTTTACTTTCTTGTCGAAGGCTCTAGCCATTCTTCCTTGGTAGGCTCGGATGTGTTCCATGGCCTTCGATCGGCGTTCGTCTAGTAGGGCCAATTCGTCATGGCGACTCTGGAGCCATTCGACCTCGTTGATTTGGCTTTCCGGCGGTATACGGAGCGAGGTATTTCCGGCTCGATTGGGAGTACGGCTTCCATTCCGTATGTGAGGGCAAAGGTGTTTCCCCGGTTGCCGTTCGGCGTGTTACGTAGCCCCGAGTGCAGTGTAACTTCTCGGGCCAATCTCTACCTTGGACGGCCATTTTCCGGATGATATTTTCGAGTCTTGTTTCTTTGCCTCGACGGCTCCGTTGGTTTGGGGCACTGTAGGGTGATGACTTGTGACGGGTTATTCGGAATTACGCCGGCAACTTGTCACATTCCCCTTCGAAGTGGGATCCATTATACGAAATGATTTCGGCGGCAACCCGTATCGGCACATGATGTTTTCTTTGATGAAGAGGGCGACTTTCTTTGAATTGAGGATTTTGTAGGATTTTGCGAGCATCCTTTCCACTTCCTTCGAAGAAATGACCAATCTGCGTCTCTTTAGGCTCTTCCGCGGTTCCCAAATTCACACTCGTCAAAATCTCTTCGGCGGCTTGGGCTCGATTTTCCTCTTCCGGACAACACAGCTTAAAGATTTTTTTGTTGTTTGATTTTTTTGTTTAATGTATGCCTTCTTTATCTAATGAATTATTATTAAAATTTTTTTTATTAATTAATTCATCATTAGTTAAAGTGGCAATCAAGGGATACTCGAAAGGTTCGTCATTTCATTGAAAAACGAAAGGGAATACGGTGCTTGCTACGGACTCGTGGTCTTCGGGCGTAAGGCCATCGGACGACCCTAGAGACTCGATCTTAACGAGAGAGAAGGCTGGGAGGACTTGTCCTAGATTGACTCTGAGGACGGGGGACCAATCCAAGCTTGGTGATCATTTCCTCCTTAGTCGCGGACGGGCACGAGAGAGTTTCCCAATTCTCTAGCGGCATTGCTATTGGTGGCCTCGTGACTCGGGAAGCTGTCTTTGTTTTGTTTTCCTTTCTCAATTCTGCTATCATCTCTTGGGTGAGCCGAGATCAATCGGGTGCAGTACCTGGACTTCTTCTTGAAACAATTCTTTGCATAACCGGACCATCCCAATCATGCGAGGAAATTCCGTGGCCTTAGCTTTTGGCCTTGTCAATTCGAACTCGGGTTTCGGGTCTCCACAGGCGGTAGGAATAGTGGTTGTGAGCTTCTCGGCTGTTCCACCGGGTCGAGGCACGCCTCTGAAGGTATACTCGCTCTTCGTGGTAGTGGTAGCCCCGGGTATCTTGGGTAGGTCCGGGAACATTCTACGGACGGGTTAGCCTTGGTTCCCACTGAACTTGTTGAGGCTATCCTGTAGCTTTAGCCATCCTTCCGTAGGAGTGGGCTCTGTGATGTTTCTGGTTGTGTGGGACCCTTTACAAAGTAGTCGGCCAAATTAGGGCGAAGGGGAGAGATTTAGGGTTGTCAGCGGGATCTTTCTGTGGCGGCTTCAAATCTCTTTCCCTTTGCGGTGTCATTTGGGGAGGCCTCATATCCCGGGCCGTGGCGAGTATTACGTCCTTTCACTTCGATGAGTTTGAAAGTTCCTTGTTGGCGCTTCCCAGGCCAGAGACCGGAGTAGATAGCTCATTTTCTCATCATTTTCAAGACCGGTGGGATTTTATCCCGAGTGACCGTCGAGATCTATGTTGCACACTTGGGCCTTGGGAGGCTCGGCCCAGTGAAGCCCGTTAGCATGTGACCTTCCTCGTCATGTTTGATTTCGAATAGGTATTCCGCCGTATCTGTGCCCTCTAAAGTGACTAAATCCTAGTAAATGGTCGTCGAGATCCCCATTCGAGGCAATTTCACACCTTTGGTGGAGGCTTGAGGCGACCCACTTTGACTTGGTGCGGCCAAGGTCTTCCCGACGAGGGCATTGAAAGTAATCGGGATGTCGATAACGGAATTCCACAGGTATCAATTTACTGTCCAAACCGAGAGGTCTAAAGTAGCAACTCAGGGGTTTGCTCGGGATGTTGAGTCGTAAGCTTTGGCTGTGAGAGAAGAAGGCTTCAAGTACGTAGTCTTGATATCAAGCAAGCTCATGATCTTTCTTTGGAAGAATGTTCATTAGGACCCATTATCAACCGGGACCCGAGGAGGCGTCGTTCATCCAGTGGGTGTGATGAAGAGAGGCTCATTATGATCGGCCCCAAATTGAGGGAGGTCGAGATGCGTGAAAGTGATTATGTTCCCGTAGTGGATGTTTCCAATCAGTGTACCACATCATCGGGAGTAGCATCAATAGGCACGAGAGTGCGAGCCGGGCTTTCTTCCGGCTTCGGCTTATGGGGATAAGACGAAGTGAGTAGAGACCGAGAGGAAATGTTGGCTGTGTTTGCTTATTTGGGTGAGCACGGGATCCTCTTTTTCGAGTGCAGAGTTTGTTGTCTTAGCGTAGGGGCGGCGATCTTCTTTTGGTGCTTGATGCGTGGCCTTCTTATGTATGCCTTAGGATTTCCTTGGAAGATGCGCCGAGATCGGGTTAACAGTTAACTTCCTCATCGGTGCGTCTCTTGGTGGATTTCTTGATCTTTGCCAAGGTCGATGGGGAGCCCTTTTGGCTATTGGCCATTGGTTACGACGGGGTCTAGTGACAGTGAGGTTGAGCATCTTGGCTCCTTCTGGGCGGCCCTTATAAGCTGCTTCCCAAGTTACCGAAGCTTGAGTGCAGGGTTGTGTTGTTGCCCCTTGGATGGCCCGCGAGAGCTAGGGCGTCCTCAGATTCACTCTCATGGTCCGGCCTTGCTCATTGTTATCATGCAACAAGAGTCGCTATTGTCGGGGCTTGGCGGTTTGCCGATTTCTTCCCGGTATAGTGTAGCCATTCTTGTTCCTTTACGTAATATTGAGCTGGAGATGATTATAGCATTACGTGTGGGAGGAGCGTCGGGTATCATGCCGGTTTCAGGACTTCTCACGAGTGAAATACATTCGGGAAAGTGATTTCCTCTCGGGTCACCTTGACAAGAATTGTTACTTTGCTTTCGGGCGGGTTTGATCGACAATAGTGATTTTCTCATTGGAGAGGATGGGAGTCAGTCTTCCTCTTTCTAGCAGATCCTCAACTATTCGCTTAGACAGGATACCCGAAAACCCTTTCCCCAAAGCATGGTAGGCAGGGTTGAATTCTAAGACATCCACGTGCTCGGATCCATGAAACTTCATGGCCTTCGTGTCCTCGGTCTCGTATTCGTCTTCCGAAGTTTCTTCGTTGTCGCTTCTTGATAACCGGCCATTGTGCACGGCTCCCGTGGGCTCATTTACGGCATGATTGTTCCAGTTGTTTCCGGATCGGGGGCCTCAGTCGACTCTTCGCTCTCGTCATCATCATCGTCATCGTCATCATCGGCATCGTCTTCACATACCACGGGGATATCAGCTGAGAGAGAGCGACGGTCAAATCTGTTAGGGGAAGAGGGTGCGTGCGGCCGCGAAGTTGTCATATGCTCCCATTCCGGAAGTGATGGTAAGCTGCGATTCGGCTTCTCCTCCCGAAATTGCGGGGGAAGAGTGAGAGGGCGGCACATATTTGACGCCGGAGTAGGATATAGAAGGAATCCTCCTCTTCGATTCTTAGCTGTTCTCGGGATCATATTCGGGCTCTCCCAAGCCAATTTGCGAAGTGTACTAGCTCCGAGATGCTCTTCGGCCTCTTTCTTTGATAAGCCCAGTACGAGTGCTCGCGGAAAGCTTTCTTGTTCGATTCTTCTCGATTGTTCTAACCATCTTGTATAAATAGTTCTTTCATGTTACGAGCGGAACGGCCCCGGTTCTTCGGTATCGGCCTTCCCTTCACCCGAAAAATAGCGGGCCTCGTATTCTTGCAAGGAGTCTACGACATGAGACCAAGATGGAGTCGATTCGTTCGATATCCTCGAGGGCGGGGAATCCGGGTCGGGATCCTCGACGAGGTTGGCCACGGGTATTTGGGGACCTTCATCGGCATCTTCATGGGCGTGCGAAGATTCTCCGCATTCAATCATATTCACACGATTATGGTTCCGTGGCGGCGGATTTTTGGCTTGTGTTGGGCCTCGGGGCCTTCCAACTTTCCTTGCTCTATTAGCCCACTGGATTGCCTTTTTGAGTGAAGCGGTGTCGGTCGGATGTCAGTGAGCTTGATGAAAGGCACAATACTTTGTAGTATCCACGGGAGCATTCGGATTTACAGGTTGGAAATTCTCCAAAGGCGCGGCAAGCCTTCTTTCACCGAGTCCCCTAAAGATGTCATTCGGGGGCATTCCAAAGTTTTCGAGATTTATGACTCGCGGTGCAGGCTCGGCCGGTTTCTGGGAGCAAAAGGAGTCGTGTTATTACATTCTGTCCCGCATAGTTAATCATTTCTTTGCCTTTAGCGGGAAGCGAGGCGGTGTTTGCGGGAGGAGCCCGATATACGTGGCGAGTGCGGCGGCCGGTTGCGGTGTAGGCCTTTTCAAACTTAGGCTGCGAGAGTTAACCGTGGCCCGTAAGTCGAGTATGGGAAGTGGCGAGGAGGCTCTCGGATGTGGTTTCAAGCATGAGTGGAAGATGTCAGGTTGTTCCTCTTCGGAAGGAGGGATGGCCATTTCCTTTGAGTTTGAGATTCCACCGCTTGTAAAGTCCCAAACATTCTCATCGGGGCCATTTGCCTTGTTGTTTGTAGGTCAACCCTATTTGTTTCCCATTCCAAGTTGGCCTTATATTTTTACGTGAAGGCATTGGTGATTTGGTCCCATGTGGCCACGGCCCGAGGTTTCAAACGGAAGAACCACTTTAAGGCCTTTGGACTTCAAGGATAGGCTGAAATAGTCGGCCAGCTGGCTTGATTGGTGCATCCTTTGGCTTTCATCGCCAAGGTATACGTGTCCAAATGGGTTTTCGGACATGCGGTTCCATCAAAGAGATCCAGATTTGGCATCACGAATTTGTGGGGCGAGGAACAATGGAGTCAGTGCAGTAGGCGGAAGGCGGACTTTCGCGATCGGTTCGGCAATCTGCGCTTTCATTTCCTTGTGTTGTTCCATGAACCGGGCCGAGATGAGGGTCTTGTGGCGGAACCATGGCATTCAAGCTAGTGGGCGAGCTAGAGAGAGGAGCTACCCGGGAGCGGGCGAGGTGGAGGGAACGGCCGGTCAGGGGACGTAGGTGAAAACTTGTCACAGGGGTGAGTTACCACAGGGAGCATGAGTAGGAGCACGAGCAAAGGGTAGAACCTTGCGGCTTCTTTGTGGATTTTCAAGCGGCAAAGTAGGTGGGGGCAGCCGATGTAGCCGGATAACTTGGATTTCAGTGGGGCAGTAAGTAGGCTTGAGTGCGAGTGCTTTGTCCGGATGGTTGAATTGCATGGTGCTTGTGGTGAAGGTGTGTAACAGAATGCTGCGGTCTGGTGATTCGAGATGACACGGGATGGAGGCTTGGTAACCCATAGAAGTGCAGTGAGGAATGGATTTGTGTGAGGAGCGGGCGAACTAGTCATTACGAGGAGGGGCTCCTGGCGTGGTAGAACCAAGTTGTGGCGGCATTCCGAGCTGTGGTACATTCTTTGTGAAGGTCCGGATTGATCGGTTCCGGGCGAGGAGGGATCCGATCAGGCTGTGGCATTCGAGATAGCCCCAAACCATGAGAAGACATTCCGTGCGATTTTGCCCAGCGATTTGTGCCGTTAGTGGCTGCATGGATCCGGTGGTACGTGGTTGGGGAGGCTGGTGACCGAAAATCGAGGAGCATGGGTTACGGTAGTGGCACCATAGGAGGTGGGTGGCGGCATCCTGGTGTAATCGGGCGGCGAGAGTGGGGTTGGCATCCTCGTCTTCTTCCACGGTGAAGGTGCCATCCGGATTGGTGGCGGCCAGGCACCGTGACTCTTAATAGCCTCCGTAAAATTTGTTTAGTTTGTGCTTCTGTCGTAACCTCATACGTTACGCTAGCTGATTCCTTTGTTGCTCTGTCGAGGGGTCCGGGAGGCGGAGTGACGTTATCCCCATCATTACCGGGCGATGCGAGACATTACGAAACCGGAGTTGGAACAAACGGCGAAGGCGACGATGCGCTTGACTCTTCCCAGGCGATCAAACGGTGACCCGGTGCAGAAACCAAGCTTTGTGCGGAGGCTGCGGGGAAAGGACATGAAGGTTCAGATGTGCAGGAATGGAAGGAGGGTAGGTGTTTGGACTTTAGGCTCATGCAACATGCGATTATTTGTTCACGTTTACTTAAAACATGTTTTATTAACCTAATCGGTTGGAAAAGATTGCTCTTCTTTTTCGCAAACTACTACGATTCTGGATCGGTGGGCCCAGTCACTACGTCTATAAGCCCCTCGTATTCCACGTATTTCGACCTCCCGGGGTGGGCGGCCAGGGCGAGGGTCCTATAGGGCAGCGGGTCCCACCGACCCAGAAAGAAAACGATCCTAAAAGTACGGCGGGTAATCGAGTCTTAACGAGCATTCGATGTAAATTACGGACAAAGGCGACGTCGAAAGTCAAGATCGTGTCAGAGGCTCGACGAAAAGTCGGCATGATTTGGGTGATAAATGTCGCAATTGATCTTGACTTGTCGTCGGTTAAGCCGTAATTAGGCATGGAATAACCGTTAATCCTTGATGACTCGGTGTCAATCTTTGGGAGTCGGTGTATAATTTGTGCCGGTCGAGCCGAAGTCAAGGCGCCGGTCAATATCTTGGTCAAAGTCTGCGGCGGAAAACCGGCGAGAACCGGCGATTAGCGGCGATTAGGGACCCGAGATATTGAGTCGGTATGCCGACAAAGGCTTGAAAGGAAAGGTCTATGCACGGACGGGGCATGACACGGACCCGGACTAAAAACCAACCGGGTCTCGGACAAAGTGTGTCACGGACAAGTGCATAGTCGACACGAGGCTCCATGGGATGTTTGGGTAGTCACGTGCTCATCCGAGAGCGTAATAAGACCAAACGGACCGCGACAAGGATTTCCCGGGTTAAGGACGTAGTGTGCGGTGTACGGTCACGTGCGCGTAGTGTGCAAGCGATCTATATTCTTTTACGAGTAAAATAGAGATTTTTTATGTGTCTTAAAAATATGATGCATGATTTTTTTTTTTGAAATTTTCCTTTTTTTTTTTTGAAAATCTTTTTTTTTTTGAATTTTTTTATGAGCACATAAGCACGTAAGCATGAAAATTCCGACAGTTAGGGACATTATTCCGACAGTCAAAATTTTGACTTTCTCCGAGGCGGCCAAAACAACATGAAAACTGTGCAAAAATCAACACACACACAAAAATGATTTTCAAAGCCGGGACGGAAGCTTGACCCTCAAAAGCTTTTTTTTTGAAAACGGTGATACCGGTACGTGGGATTGTTAGACCACAATTTATCCCCGACTCGTGTTAGGAGGCGATAACGGGAAATTTAGTGGTTTCCACCAATATACCGAATACCATTTTTTATTAAAAAGCTTAGTCCCCAGCGGAGTCGCCACTGTAACGATGGTGTTGCCTTTTTCGCGGGAAAAATTCGATTTTTGCGTTTCTTTGAAAAACCAAATAAAACCGGAAAAAACGGAGTCGCCACGCCATTTTAATTTTGAAGGGCAAAACTTTGAAAAAAGCCCGAGATCAGAGATTTAGGTTCGGAGGTCATGTTACGCGTCGGGAAGGACGTTAGTGTGCACCCGACGCGCCTCGTAAACGAGTCTTCCAAGCTGAAAATCATTTGTGTGTGTGTGTGTGTGTGTGTGTTTTGGCCAAAATAAGTTGAAACTGGAAAAAGTAAAAATTGGGATGTCTTTTTAAGACTTTAAACTGATCCCATGATTTTTTGGAGAATTTTTGGTTTGAGATTTGGTACTCAAAAAACCTTTTGAAGTTGAGAAGTCACTTCTGCCAGAAGAAAATGGCAGCAGACACCTGATTTTGAAATGGATTCAAGGGTCCTAAAACTTCATAATCTGGATGAACTCAGAGAATGAAAGTTTCTCTAGACTCCTTGAATAAACTTTGTGTGAAAGAAATTTCCATTTTGGAGAAGATTTGAGGGTCAAAACCTTCTGGAAACCTCAGATATGAGATCTGGATTCCCAGAAGCTGATGAACTAGCCTCTGAAAGAAAAATTGAAAAGAGGAGTTTTACTCACCCAAAAAATAAGGTAAAAATATGTCTGGAAATCTCTGGATGTTGGCTACAAAAAGTGTTTTGTAGTCAACACCAAATTCAAGTTCATCTGTGTCCAAAAATTAAGACCATGGACTGAGGTCTGAGAAAATTGCTACTGGACAGCAACTTCTCAAGAAAGAAAATATGATTTTAAGGGGGGTTTTGCATCCATGCTTGTCCCCATTTCCCTAGGTTTTGGTTAGTGATCACTAGACATTTTAGTGGTGAATCAACTATACCAAACCATCCTTGGGGTACATTAGGACTAAGCATTTCATTTGCTTGGGGAGGGGGATTTTACCCTTTGAAATCAAGATTTAGTGCTTGAAAATGGTTTTCTAGGGTTTTGAAAGTGCATTTTTGCAAGTAAACAAGAAAAGCTTTGAAAATAATGTTGATCTTTGTAGAAGATCATCCATGGAGATGGTCTTCCATGGTGATCTTCTTAGATCTAGAGAAAGAAGATGAAAGAACTACATTTTGTAGTTTGAAGATGCATGCATGGATGAGATTTAGGGTTAGGAAGAGGAGGGTTTACCAATCTTCCTTGTGTTCTTGAGTGTTTGGCTTGAGTGTATGAGTGTTTAGGGCTTTAATATGAGAGTGAGTGGATGAGTATGAGTTGGGAAAGATTGGAAAGAAAAAGGTGACAATTCTTGAGAATTCTCCTTTGTTTTCTCTCTATATTTCACGAGAACTTCGTTGCTATTGTGTTCTTCCTCCTTATTTTTGTATTTGGAGGGCTCAATTTATAGCCCTCACGAAAATGCAAAGGTATCCGCGCGGACAAGGTCGATGGCGTGCACTGTTCATTAATTACAGCTCCAGCCTTAGACAGGAAGAATAAAAATTCAAAAAAACCAAATTAACAGCCAGTTTTTGTGTTTCCAGCCATTGCCATTTTTGGTTTTATTCTTTTGTTTTGCTTTTTAAGATGCTTTTCTTGGTTTAACTTCATTTGGCAATGCCCATTCTACCCTCCCTTTGTTAGAAATGTTAGGATAGTTAGGAATTGTTAGAAATGTTATAACTTTCGTTAATTTTATAACGAAAATTCTAACAAGCTCAAATTGGAGCACTTACACCACCCTCGACGACACCGCCTTCTTCGCCCTCTTCTGCCAAGACAGCATGGCAGGGAATAGGGATCGATACGCCTCCCTAATATCCATTGCTTGAGTGAACACCTCATAGCACCGGACACATCAAGCAAATGGAAAGTTATGTCAGCTACAGAGCAGATACATACGAGTACATAAAAGAGACAAGGAAGAGAAAAAGACGTGAACTTACATCCAAAGCAATGAGAAACAGCTCAAGGAGCTCTCCTCTCCCCGCGAGAACCTGTCCAAGGCGTGATAGAGCTCGGCCAGTCCAGCCTCTCCCCATGCGTACTCCCTCACGGCATCCAAGTCTGTCAGCGATCCGAGCAAAGGGAAGTGACAAGACGTGTCAGAAGTCGGGAACAAAGTCGCTGACAACGCGAACCATATGAACCCTCGAGCCAAGCGCTCCGCGGTCATCCTCAGAGACCCATCCAAATAATCAGCAATACCCGTCTGCAGATGCCTCTCCATCGGCCTGTACCGAATACCTAAGCCCCTGGCATCGGTAATATCGAAACCCAGCAGCTCAGACAACTGCCCCGGGGTATAACCATCCACACACACCAGCGCGTTGCCATAGGTCGGTAACCCAGTGATAGCAGCAAAGTCAGAAGGAGTCACCGTCGCCTCCCCCCATCTGAAATGAAAAGTGTGGGTCGTATCCCACCAGTACTCGCTCAGAGCTACGTACATGGACCTGGCCCTCTGCGTTGCAGCTATCGCAGCTACCACACTGATAAATCCAGCCAATCCGGAGTCGATCACCAGCTGCCGTGGACTCCTCTCTCCGTCTCGAACCTCATCCGGGAATATCTCCCACAGCGCTCTCGCTGCCTCGAAGGCTCCCCGACTCTTCTGGTTGTGAACATCAACCGTCCCTCGCCCCTGCAGGTGAACAAATCAAGAATACGTTAAGCACAGAAGCGACATCAACAAAATGCACGAACGCATGTCAAAAGGAAGCAATGCAGATACAGTTCTCATTCATTTCCTAAAATATTTCCATCCCTTCGAAAACTCCGTCGAATCCGGAACTTTCAAAGCATTTCAAAAACTCCGTCGACTCCGGAACTTTCAAAACCCTTCGAAAACTCCGTCAAATCCGGAACTTTCCAAGCATTTCGAAAACTCCGTCGAAACCGGAACTTTCAAAACCCTTCGAAAACTCCGTCGAATCCGGAACTTTCAAAGCATTTCGAAAACTCCGTCGAATTCGGAACTTTCAAGTTCTTTTGAACGTTTCGAAAATTTACTCCGTCCCGATTTAAACATACTTTAAATTCGGAACACACATCTAGGCATGGAATTTTGCAATCAAAATTTTTATGTCATCTACCCATAGTGTCAATTGAACTAAATCCTAGTCAATTTCGACAAAGGCACATAGTAAAGTCAAAAGCCCCAATCCGGGCACCTAAATCCCTAACTCATTCCTAGTCAAATTTCTAACATTTAAAGAATGCACATTCTTAAAATTAATGGAATTTGAAGGAAGTTTACTTGTCTCTCGATCCCTCCTTTGGATTTGTGGTTCTCCCTAGCCGGGTAGAACTCCGCCGGATTCAATGGATGAGTAATGGTTCAAATGGTCCGAACCAACCGCGTTCTTTCGTCATCGGTCCTTCCATGACGAGCCATTGGTTCACAATCACCTTCCATGGCAATTTTCCTCACAAATTTGAGCAAAACTCACAATTTGGGGTGAAAATTTTCTCTCTTTTCTCTCCTCTCCTGTCGGAATTAATGGGGGAAATGGACTGGTTTGCGTCAGCCTTGGTGCTGATTTGAATCTGGTCAAATTCAGTGGGCCTAAGACCGGGGACTCTTCTTTGCACCAGAAAGATTCCTTGCCACTTTGGCCCCTCAGCTTCTCACAGTTCCAATTTTACCCCTTTTGGACCCCAAAAGTGTAAAATTTCCCCCCAGTTAGACATTTCTAACACCCCATCCCCCGAGGATCAATTCCCAGTTAGTCCTCACTAACACTCGTCTCCAGATGTTAAATTCCCAGTTAGTTCTCACTAACGTCCGTCTCCAGACGTTAAACTCAATCCTCAGTTGACGTTTGACATTCAAACGCTCAATCATGTCTCCGGACATTCCAGTTACAATTCCGTCTCCAGACGTTAAATTCAATCCTCAGTTGACGTTTGACGTTCAAACGTTCAATCATGTCTCCGGACATTCCAGTTACAATTCCGTCTCCAGACGTTAAACTCAATCCTCAGTTGACGTTTGACATTCAAACGCTCAATCATGTCTCCGAACATTCCAGTTACAATTCCGTCTCCAGACGTTAAACTCAATCCTCAGTTGACGTTTGACATTCAAACGCTCAATCATGTCTCTGGACATTCCAGTTACAATTCCGTCTCCAGACGTTAAATTCAATCCTCAGTTAACGTTTGACATTCAAACGCTCAATCATGTCTCCGGACATTCCAGTCACATTTTCGTCCCCTGACGTCAAAAATTTCTATCAGTTTTCACCATCGTTCACTTCCCCGGCCGCCAGCCGTAAGCCCGATCGTCCCACTACAGCGGCCATCAAGGTAAGCCCGCACAACAATCCCTCTTCGGTCATCACCGTAAGCCCGAAGATTCCTCCCCAGCAGGATCCTAAGACTATCCGTCTAAGGAAGAAACGTCAATTAGCCCCTCAGTTACTAACTGACCCTGTCAGAACTCTGGATGCTTTTCCCCAGCAATGTGTCAGTCTCTCCCGAGACCACATCCCGTTCCTAACCCCGTCGTTAGAACGTCAATCCTTCCGTGTTGTTAATAAATGCCAGTTTAACACAACCATTCCCATCGTTGCCACCCTATCCCCAACAGGATGAACCTGGCCGTCATCGTAAGCCCAGCACCCAAGGCACGAACGCCTTCGTCTCAGGATAAACGTATCCTCGTTCACTCCGGTCTGAGGCGCCACACGCCCTCGAAAGTATCATCATCTCCGATCTGAGGCGCCATATGCCCTCAAAAGTATCAGCATCTCCGGTTTGAGGCGCCACACGCCCTCGTATATTTCAGCATCTCCTGTTTGAGGCGCCACACGCCCTCATATGATTCAGCAACTCCGGTTTGAGGCGCCACTCGCCCTCGTATATTTCAGCAACTCCGGTCTGAGGCGCCACACGCCCTCGAAGGTTACAGAAATCCCAGGTTCAGACGCCTCCCAACAGTCTCGCTCAAGTCAAGGTCCCCATGCGCGATTCCTTGCACCTACAAACTACGATCAGCTTGATTCTCGCTCGGGATACGTAGGAATCCTTTCGCTAAGGGTCCAGCCAGCTGACCGCCCAGGTCTTCCAAAGTAAGGCATCCCGATTTGGATCCTTATCTTTTTTCAACGACCCCACTTCCTTCGGAAGAGACTTCGCTGAGGGGCTAACTGTAAGTACCCAAATCCGGATCGTCAAAATCCGTTAAAAGTTAACCGGAATCCGTTAGCGCCGCTCGGGTGTTAACCGAACCCGTTAAGCTCCCCGTTGCCAAGCTAACGAGACGTCCCAGGACTGCCCTGAGCATCCCAACGTCGAAACGTACTTAACACACGTCGTCGCACGTAAAAGTACGACTTTCCCTGAAAAACGCACTTTTCGGCACTTTCCGGGGGCGTTTCGGACATTTTCCGGACTGTTATTTTAAAAACGGACAAAATCGGGACCCGGGCGCGAACTCCCACAAGGCTGGTGAGTCATGGGACACGTGGCACGCATGCCACCTCCCTCTAGTCACCCTTCAATCAAAAATCAAGGAGAAAAGACTAAAATACCCATGGTATGCAGTCCAAGTCCGGCCGGACTCCTTTGCAGACTCTCAGAAATTGCCAGCAAGTCCCTCCAATTTTCAAAGTTTCACAAAATCCCCTGGATTTCAAGCTAAGTCCGGCCGGACTCATGCTGAAATTTCACCTATAAATAGAAGGGCTGTCAAAGCCATTGAAACAACAAAATCTCACTCTATTTTCACCTCACCCCACGGTCCAAACCAATTTCACCCCTTCCCGAGCTCCCGTTTCATCTCGATTCGCGTGAAACCTTCGTATTTCGATCAAATACGACCCCCGCCACCTTAAAACACCATCCCAAACCACTTTCCGTAACCCGTATACACCCCCGAGCCAAAGGAGTCGACCATAGCCATAGGTATAACTCCCTCTCTCTAATCTCTCGTTTCGCCTCGGTTTACGCGCCAGTCGCTATAACCGTTTCAGACGAACATCGTTGAAATGTAGACGCCTCCGTCTAACGGGGTCCTATACGTTTTAGCCCCTAGATCCTCTTCTCTTCCCGTAAGAGAAGTATTCTCGGGTTAAAACGACGTTCCGTTTAAATTTCCGTCATTTACAATTCCGGATCGATCGATCCGTCGATCGTCATTTAAATTTCTATCATTTACAACTCCGAGCCATTTTGGCTCGTCGATCGTCATTTACAATTCCGAGCCGTTTTGGCTCGTCGATCGTCATTTACAATTCCGGATCGTTTGACTCCGTTGATACCGCACTTTAAATACTGTCATTTACAAAGTCCGACCCGTTTGGATCGTGATAGTATTTACTTTTCAAAGTCCGAGTCACAACCCGATTCGTTGATTGCATGTCATTTAATACGTTTTTCCCGTAAAAATCGTTAACAATGTAATGCCCGGTTCAAAACCGGAGTTCGACCTTCGAACTCTCTTTCAAAACGCGTGAAATGACGTTTGGCATCAAAACGCTCATCTTCAAACTTAAAAGCCGACTTTGACACTCAAAATCATTTAATACGTTTTTTCCCGTAAAAATCGTTAACAATGTAATGCCCGGTTCAAAACCGGAGTTCGACCTTCGAACTCTCTTTCAAAACGCACGAAATGACGTTTGGCATTCAAACGCTCATCTTCAAACTCAAAATTCAACGTTTGACATTCAAACGCTCTTTTCTTAAAGTCAACATTTGACACTTAAGATAAACAGTTAAAATCAGCATCCGCGCCACTTTTTCTAAAACTTCAAAACCGACGTTTGTCATTCAAACGCTCGCCTTTTCAAACAAGATCACCTAATCAACGTTTGACATTCAAACCAAGATTAAGCTTGTCATTCAAGCCTCCATTTCAAAATGCAAACACACACACACACACACAAACACGTTTTCGAGAAAGGTAGAAAGACTCGTCATACGAGGCGTTTCGGGTGATCTCGTAATACTTTTCCCGAAACGTAATGTGACCTCCGAACCTAACAATCTCTGGTACCCAAAAAAGCTTTTTATTCTTTTTTGCTACCAATAAAAATGACCCCCCGTTTTCAAAGCCTTTTCCTAAGTTTTTGCTACCAATAAAAACGACACCATTTTCACTAAAGCCGTTTCTCAACGTTTGGGCTCAAAATACAAAAACCGCGTGGCGAATCCTCTCCCTTCCCGAAAAGCGAGGTCTCAGATACCAACCCTCCGCGAAAGACAACCGCCTTTTCGCGTCCGCGCGAAATCCCGGGTAATTTCAATGCCCGGTAACCTAAAACTTAAATCTAAATCATATACTCCATACCCTAAATTTCATATATACCTTATACCCTAAACCTTAAATCTAAAGCATATACCCTAAACTCAATTCATCTACCTTAATCTTATATATACCCTATACAATAAACCTTAAATTTAAATCATATACTACATATCCTAAATCCTAATTCATCCATCTTAATCTCGTTTATACCATATACACTAAACCTTAAATCTAAATTATATACTACATACCCTAAACCAAATTCATTTACCTTAATTTCATTTATACCCTATATATCCTAAGCCAAAATCTAGGGAGAAACGTGTTTCTCCATAATTTATGGAGAAACGGGTTTTTTCCATCGTTCCCGTCGGTGCTCTCTAGATTTCTTTACGGGACACGGCTCACACCCTTTCTTTCTCTAAACGCTTTTCACTCCCTCTCTCTCTAACAGCAAAGGCCGTCTTCACCACCACCAGTTCCCTCTTCAATGGCCGTCCTCACCTAGCCCTCACCCAATCGCCGGCGACCTCACCACTACCAGTTTCCCTTCCCTAAAACCTTCTTCACCGATCTAATTTCTCCCATCCAATCCTCAATCAAAACAACGCCCGTCCAACCTCAATCGCCCTCTCCGTGCTCTGCTCCCTATCCCAAAGCCGTCGAAGCCTTTCTCCTCTGTTTCCAGCCCTTAAGCCGTTAACCACCATTACTTCTCCAACGATTTCCGACCACCACACCTATTAACTCCGGCCACTTTTCGGTCCCTTTGAATGATTCGTTGAGTATAACTAGAGTATTTTGGTGGAATATGATTCGGGTTTGGATATGTTGGGTGGATTTGGTTCTAATGAGATTGATTTTGAGTGAATTCTGAAATTCTGGATATCAACATTCAATGTTCTGGATATCCAGAACCTTTTGAAAGGATATCCAGAAATTTTTGTATTCGATATCCAGAACCTTTTGAAAGGCTTCTGGATATCAATATTAAATGTTCTGGATATCCAGAACTCTTTGAAAGTGATATCCAGAATCTTTTTAAGTTGATATTCAGAAAATTTGTATTACTCATGACCTTGCCTTAGCCCTTGGCCTTGGCCTTGGCCTTTGGTCTTGACCAAGTATATATATCCAGAAATCACTAAAAAGTATATCCAGAAATTAAGGAAAGGATATCCAGAAATTTTGTATTGACCATGACCTTGGCTAAATCTATATCCAGAAACCAGTGAAAAGTATATCCAGAAAACAGTAAAAAGTATATCCAGAACCTTTGAGACTGATATCCAGAATTTTTTTTAATGAATGCAAATAAAAAAAAAAATTTATAATTTTTTTTTGAAAAAACACGATTCTCCATAACTTATGGAGAAACGCGTTTCTCCGGAGACCTACTCATATCCTAAACATTAAATCTAAATCATATAATTGATACCCTAAACCCTAATTCATCTATCTTAATCTCATACCCTAAACCTTAAATCTAAATCATATACTCTATAACCTAAATCCTAATTCATCTACATTAATCTCATATATCTATAGTATAAATCACACCATGCCACCTCATCTCATGAACAGTACTATGAATAGTTTCAAATGCCAAATTTTCTATTTTGCCCTCACTAAGTTGTCTCTTTTCCATTTTGCCCTTAAAAAAAAATTTAATTAAAAAAAAAAAAACAAGTGTTCTTGGACACGGGCTTTTACTAGTATCCTATATTTTAAACCTTAAATCTAAATCATATACTTCCTCCGTCCATGAAAGATTGTCCCATTTGCCATTTTGACTTGTCCCAAAAAGTATGTCCCATTTCTAAACTTAGGCATGAATGTTAGTGCAAATCTACTAAGGTACAAGAAGGTGAAGCTCTTCCTTAATAATCGTAAAATGTACAACAGGACAATCTTTTAGGGACGGAGGGAGTACTCCATATCCTAAACCCAATTCATCTAACTTAATCTCATATATACCATATACCCTAAACCTTAAATATAAATCATATACTACTTACCCTAAACTCTAATTCATTTACCTTAAACATATACTCCATATCCTAACCCTCAAATCATAAACCTAAATCTCATATATACCACTAAATCGAACCACTTAATCTTATACCTAGATCCTATATATACACCATACCCTAAACCTTAAACAAATGATAGTTAGTTTATGATTTTAGCTTGATAATAAAAAAATAACAAAATTCGTTAGCTAACAGGCATA
This sequence comes from Adenophora triphylla var. japonica, assembly GCA_022495995.1. NCBI lineage: Eukaryota > Viridiplantae > Streptophyta > Magnoliopsida > Asterales > Campanulaceae > Adenophora > Adenophora triphylla. Next base: position 77,000 of record JAFEMH010007173.1, on the reverse strand, counting down.
ACGGCTTCTGACAAATTTGACGAAATTTCTGACGGTTCTGGCAGTTTTGACAACGGTTCAACGATTCCGGTTCGGAATCGCCGGTTCACGATTTTTGAAATGAATAAACCAAAACCGAACCGCTAAACCGACGGATCCGATTTGACAGTTCACAGTTCATGGCGGTTTTAGGTTCACCGATTTCGGTTTCGGACCGGTTCAACGATCGGGCCCATTTTGGGCCCATTTTGGTTACAGTTTGGTCATCCCTACTTTCAACTCAAAATCAACTGTTATTTTAGATCAAAACTTTTAAAAAAGACCGTCGAAGAAAATATATTCTATATTCTTAACGACAGTTTTATTAAGGTGCGGAAGAATATGAAAACTCACCAAAGATAGACCTTCACTGGCTGGAAATTTTCATAATTGACTGCTAGAAAATACATGGCTTTTTTAAAATTATTACTACCTCCTATTCCTAAATCCAAAAAGATCTTTCTACTTTTTTTGCCGTTAACGAATGAATTTTGAGTAATAATTATATATTGATTAATTATACTAATGTAAATCTAAAATTCGTAATTGATACACCATCAAAAATACTATCAATATCAAGTATTATACTTTATTTTATTAGAATAACTAAATCAAACTAAATTAATTCCTAAGTGTTCCTTTATAATAATATAATAATGATGAAAAAATGGGAAGACGTTTTTGGTAGTTGATATTGGATCCATTAGAATTTGGATTCTTGATTGGATATAAACATGGGCTTCACTTAAGCCCAAACCAACCTTTTTTTTATTGGGCTATTTTGTTGTTGTTGATCTGTTTGGTGTTTGGGCCTTTGACAATACCTGATGAGTCCAACCCAACTAGGCAAACTTTCACAGCTTCAAATGAACATGTAAAAGTTTACAAGTTCTTGAAATCTACACATGAGCAACAAGATAATAATTACAAAACTGATGTAATAATTTATTATTTAAGAAAATATTGTTGTTTTCTTTTCCTTTCCTTTCCTTTCATTTAAAATATATAATTATATTTAACAATCCCAATATCCTAAAGCCTAAAATGTAAGTAGCTCTGTCAGGTTTAATTCAATTATTTGCAATTAAGTGTTGGAATATAAATTGCACAACAAGCAGATTAAGCAAATAATTATATAGGGGCAATCATGCATTTGACAGTTTAATTGTAGCGATTACAGTGAATCAACACATAGTAACACAAGCATCTAAAATCAATCTTTACAAAGTAAGAAATCAGAGAGATTTAGAAAAACTTATCGGGTCGATCGAGTCGCCTTAGGAAGACTGTCCTAAGAGAAAATATTGTCCCCAATTGGTGTAACTCAGGTACAGGCAAATTCCTCCGAGGATAAAACGATCTCGGATTACGTACCAAGAAACTTTGCACACATGTATGTAATCACCGGCGGTCCTATTTCAGTCGCCTTGAATCTCACGAACAGATCTCTAACGACAGGGAGTAATTGACCAATGAAATAACCTTAGAGATTTTGTTTTCTCTCTTGTATTTTCATCATCAAAAACGGCTGGAGAAAGTCTTAGTACTTATAGGTATGTCAATTAGGTTTTAGAGTTTGAAGGAAACCCAAAAATTGCCTTAATTTCGGCCCAAGAAAATCCTGTCCGCGGCACGAGCGCGGTCGCGATCGGGCTCAGTGCGATCGCGCCCTTATGCAGACAAATCTGACAGTTCTCTCGTACGTCCAGCGCGATTTATTATTTACTCCCTCCGTTTCGATCCAAATGTCCCAAAATGGTCCATGCACAGGAATTAAGGAAAGTGATATAGGAAAGAGAAAAAGTTTAAATGTTGTGAGTATGAAAAGTGATATAAGAAAGAGAAAGTGGGGTAGGGAATAGTTAGTGAATATTTATTGTGAGTATGACAAGTGGGTCCCACAAATAAAAAAATAATGAAAAACTTTCCTTTTTTAGATTAGAACATTTTAAATGTGACACCCAAAAAAGAAAGTTGGGATACTTCGATTCGATCGGGAACGACCGGGAAGGAGGGAGTATTAATTAATACTCCCTCCGCCCCACATCAAATGGTCCCTTGGTTTATTTCACGGTTTTTAAGAAAAATGAATAAAGTGGGTAGAAATTAGAGGAGAGAGAATGTAAAAGTTAAATGTGTGGTAGAGAATAGGAGAGAGAATGTAAAAGTTAAAAATATTTAATAGGAGAGAGAATGAGTGGGAGAAATAGTAAGTTAATGATTGGTTTTTTTGTAAATATGTGAAGATGATAAGGGTATAAATATATGGAAAACTTTCCATTTATGGAAGGGATCAATTGAAGTGGGACGTCTCAAAAAGAAAATTGAACCATTTGAAGTGGGACGGAGGGAGTATCAGGTCATGGTATTTCAAAGTTTGACAGGTGGACAATCTTCCTACGAAATCCAAGACTTGAAATCGATAATGTCAACCAAACATTTAAAAAAAAAAAAAAAACCATAAAATTTAATTAAGGATTATTAAAGGTCAAATGTGAGTCATTATCAAACACATGTGCCGCTCATTATCTTAGCTGACTGTAGTCTTCCATTCCCTTAACTTTTGCTTTTAATTATAATAAGAAAATTCAAACCACAATTGATTGAGATCTCAGACTGTACAATATGTGTATTAGATTGGTTCATTACTTTGAGATACTACTGTTTCGCATAGTACTTCTTTCATTCCGAAAAGATAAATAATCCACTTTTTTAAATTGTCAAAAGAATGAATATTAATCAATAATTTAGTTAATTTAATTATTTTAGTAGGGTTTTACAATGTGTTATTAATACCAAAATCTCACAAAAAACGCGTTTTTTTCAAGCTTAGAAAAAAACGTGTTTTTAGAAAACGTCGACTTTTTCCTTCGCTTGCGGCGCCCAACTTGACAATATCCCTAAAATTGATCCCTAAATTTCTGCATCTTCGAACTTGGCCGGCTCTCCGTCCACCGTAACATTCTCAATCACCAAAAAATGGGATTACGATGCATAGGTTTTCTCCTCCTGAAATGGTCCTGGGATGCTCATCATCAACAAAACCTAAATCCCCAAATTTCTGCATCTTCGACACCCTATCTTATTCAAATTCATTCGAAATCTCGGTTCTCTAGCTACCAATTTCGTCAATTCCAAATTAATTATACATTAATATGGTCCACATATTGAACTATTCTCTAGATACAGCAACTGACCGGCAATGGCGCATGAAATTAATGGTGATCAGAGCTTGATGACGGCGACGAAAAGCTTTGCGACGATGGCAGCTTTTGCTTGTGCGACGCTCGTTCTGTTCTACTAAGCTTAAATGTCAGGGTTATGGTAAAAATGTACCAGTTCACGTCTAAAAAAGTGCCAGTTAAAAGCTCTCTTTGTCCAGAAACTCAGTGCCAGTACATGTGTAACAAAGTGCTAGTGCGAGTATAAAAAAGTGCCAGTGTTAGTGTAATAAAGTGCCAGTGTTAGTGTATCAAAGTGCCGATGTTAGTGTAAAACAAGTGCCAGTGTTAGTTTAACAAAGTGACAGTGTTAGTATAACAAAGTGACAGTGTTAGTGTAACCAAGTGTCAGTGTTAGTTTATAAACAAACATTTAATATACATGCACTGACACTTTTTTACACTGACACTTTGTTAAACTGGCACTGACACTTTTTATACTGACACTTTGTTACACATGCACTGGCACTTTGTTTACACTGGCACTTTGTTACACATGCACTGGCACTTTGTTACACATGCACTGACACTTTTTTACACTGGCACTTTGTTACACATGCACTGGCACTTTGTCACACTGGCATTTTGTTAAACTGGCACTGGCACAAACGAGAAAAACAAAACACGTTTTTTCTAAGTGTCAGAAAAAACTAATTTTTTATAATACCAACTCATTAATTGTATTTATTATAATTGTGTCGTAATAACAAGTTTTAAAATTTAATTATTGGGATACCTATTCTTCTCTAAATAATACCTCTATCTCAATTCAATGTGCACATTATATCCGTTTGAAATGTGTCATTGATGTCCCACCCCACCTCCAACACATGAAGCTTTTATTTTTATTATTGTTACTAGTTCATAGCCCGTCGAAATTCGACGGGAATAATAAACCTAATCAATTAAGAAAAATTGACGCAAAGCATTTTACACGATAACACAAATGTCAAAAATCAATTGAGAAATTTACAAATACAAATTCACAGAGACAACTCTTTGGCCCATATGACACTTCATTTAATGAAAAGTGGAGATGCAAAAAGGCCTTTCAATTGATGAAAATGTTTCACTATATAAACACCACAACTACCATTTCCACTCTCTATAATGACCAAGGACCCAAAGGTCCCAAACAGACAAAATCGCAATTCAATGCTCCCACCATCCCAAAATGAATGTCCAAAAAAATGCAAATTATCGGCATGACCAAAAGGCTCATCTGCATCTTTTCTCAGTATGAACGCCTGTAAGTAAACCAACAAAATAACAACAAATTAGCTACCCCTGAGAGATGGGAGACTAGATTAGATTGAGTTATTAATAAATCAAATAATTTGAATTTTTTTTTGTGTTTTGAATCTATACCGAAATTATTTGAATAAATCAAATAATTTGAAATTTTATGTTTTTTTATCTATTATTACCGAAAATTTTCTGTTTCAGTTTAGAAAATATATAACTGTTTTAAAATACTTCAAGTTTTTGGGATAAATCTGAATCTTTTGTAAATTATATCACTTTATAAATTTAAATTCTACGATGAATAAATTTTTGGATAATAAATTTTTTGGTTTATTTTATTTTGCAGATTGGAGGGAGGGGAATTTTGAATCTATCCCGAATTTTTTTGAATAAATCAAATAATTACTTGAAAATCTATGATTGCCGAAAATTTAGGAATTGATTACTTTAATTAATCTAAAACCTAATTTTTAGAGAATTTGATTCACTTCCTATTCTTATTATTATTATTTTGTTCAAATTGATCCGAAAATTTATGAATAAATCAAACTTTGAAATGGTTGAACGCAATTTTCATTTGTGATTTAGAAAATATATAACTGCTTTATTTTGATTCATTATAACTTTATGTTTTTTTTTTGGGTTTTTACCAATAAATCCTTGGCAGGAGGTGGAATTTTCCAATAAAAATAGACATTTTCAAAACTAACCAAAAAGTCCCTCCACCACTTTATTGAAATAACTACACTCGTTTTCTCAACCTCCTCTCATGCACAAGTCAGACACTCCCTCCCCCCTCTCTACTTTCTCTCTCTACCTTTCACATCTCACTTTTCGCCATGCTTCCCCCACCTCCGACCGATCGACTTCTCCTCCCTCCGTCGATGCCCCTCTCCTTTCCTGTTTTCCATCTCTATCTCTCACTTTCCGGCTACCTTTCCTCTCTTTACCTTCGGTTACCCTCTTTTCGTCAGACCAAAACAGAACCGGTAAGATCTGAAGGATTTTGAATCTCAATCGTAACAATAACGGGATTACCAGGTCAGTTTCAATCAATCTGTAGCTTCAGCGATGGCCGCAGTAACGGATCGGATTTTTTGGCATCTCCGTCGCGACCGCTGCTTCCGACACCGAAAAAGGAGAATCTACGAGAACCTTCCGATGATGGCGGTGGAATTTCCAATCGGATATCACTCTGATCAGAATCCGTCCTTAATCAGGTGCAAGTTTATTTGTATAGATCTGCTCCGAGATAAATTTCATGGAGCAATTGATTTTGGAAGTGAAGTTATTCCTATTGTAACTTCCATGGGACTAAGAATTGAGGATCAGCTTTGCAAATACTTGGATGGTATTTCTTCTTCTTTAGGTTTAATTATTATGCAAGGCTATTTCTTTGTACTTTAGGCGTTTTAATTAAGATGGTTAATTTCTGAATTAAGGTTGTATTAGGATTTGTTTGTGTTGTTGTGTTGTAATGCTTGAATCTTCTATTTTAATGGTTTGTGTTAAGACTTGGTTTTGTTAACTGAGAAATCAGTTTCTCATTTTTAACTGAGAAATTCAGTTCTCAGTTGTTAACTGAGAAACTGATTTCTCAGTTGTTTTCTCAGTTGTTAACTGAGAAATTCAGTTCTCAGTTGTTAACTATTCTCAGTTGTTAACTGAAAAATTGATTTCTCAGTTGTTAACTGAGAAATTCAGTTCTCAGTTGTTAACTGAGAAACTGATTTCTCAGTTGTTTTCTCAGTTGTTAACTGAGAAATTCAGTTCTCAGTTGTTAACTGAGAAATTCAGTTCTCAGTTGTTAACTGTTCTCAGTTGTTAACTGAGAAATTGATTTCTCAGTTGTTAACTGAGAAATTCAGTTCTCAGTTGTTAACTGTTCTCAGTTGTTAACTGAGAAATTTAGTTCTCAGTTGTTAACTGTTCTCAGTTGTTAACTGAGAAACTCAGTTCTCAGTTGTTTACTGAGAAACTCAGTTCTCAGTTGTTAACTAAGAAATTCAGTTCTTAGTTGTTAATAGTGGTATAACTGAGAAATCAGTTTCTCAGTTAGAAATCAACTTTTATAACTGAGAAATCAATTTTTATAACTGTGAAATCAATTTTTATAACTGAGAAATTAATTTTTATAACTGAGAAATCAGTTTGAAATAAGTTTTAATACCTAAAAAATCATTTTTTATAACTTTGAAATTATTGTGAAATCAAATCATAAAAATGTGAAATTCAAAGATGTTATAATTAGTTTTTATAAATGTAAAATTACTATTGGTCAAATCATAAAGTTATAAAGTTGATCTAATAATAGCCTAAGGACTTATTGGCGAATTTTGTCTAATAATAGCCTAAGGACTTATTGGCGAGTTTTGAAAATGTCAGTCCTTTAAGGTAGTATTTACTTGGCTAAAGGATGTATTGGTCAGGGCGTCTTTTTTTTTTTATCTATGATTACCGAAAATATATAACTGTTTTAAAATACTTCAAATGATTTTGCATTTCAATATAAATATATTTTTTTTATCTTTTTATTATAGTTGTTAGATTAGATTGAGTTATAATAAATCAAATAATTTGACATTTTTTTTTTGTTTTTGAATCTACGCCGAAATTTTATGAAGAAATCAAATAAGTTGAAATCCATTCACTTTGCCAAATTCATTACCATTTAAAAAAATAAATAAAAAAACTGAATAATTATTGCAGTCACATTGCCTAAATGACCACAAATGCAAATGGTATAAAAAAGTCATCGTTGCATAAACCAAAAAAAGAAAAGAAAAATAAACTAAAAACTGAATTATAGATGATATCAATTCGAATGATTAAAAAAAAATTAAAATAAACTAAATTCGTGAGTACATTATTCCTAATGATGAACTTGATTATTGTCGACATGAGTAAGGCGCACTTGATCTTTATAGATAATATCAATTCGAATGTGACCATGAGGTAGTCCTCGTTTGAAAAACTCCACGGAGATGATAGATACGACAACTGCATAGATGAACAGATATATACTCCCTCCGTCCCGTCCGACTTAGGACGTTTTGCCATTTTGGGCGTCCCACCCGACTTAGGACGGCCCAAAATGGAAAGTTTATATTACTTTTATATTAAATGAGACCCACTTGTCATACTCACAACAATAATCCCATCACTATTTATCCCACTCATTCTCTCTCCTATTTAATTTTTCACACTCACAACACATCCTCCACTCATTCTCTCTCCTAATATTATAATAGTATTCCTTAATCTCCGTGTCGGGAGTGAATGTCCTAAGTCGGACGGGACGGAGGGAGTAATTAAAATAGAGATTGTTAAAAAAATCTGTATTCATCAAATCGAACTTAAACTAATAAATTAAAAGAATTACTTACATGAATTGAGATTGCTAAAACAACATTCTTCTTTAAAATCTCTCACAAGTTTATTGAATTTAGTTTTAAAATTGCCGTACAATACATCAGTGATTTTTTCCTGTTCAAGGCCCGAACTATTTAAAAATTTTGTGACTTATGGCAAAAAAAGAGTAGATCCAAAGCTGATGAAATGTGAGAGAATCAACCGAGTGTTTGTTTCATTGATCTGTGAAATTAACAAACAATAGATTCAGCCTAAATTTTAATCATAAAACATTTTAGAGTGAATAAAAAAAATAGGATTACCTTCACGACGGATTCTCTCACAGTGAACAATGGAACTGATGGCTCTGATTTTCTGGCTCTTGTGAAGGACCTGTCGCGTGTGAGAATAACAAACAGATGGAGATATGTAAGTGCGAAAATTGAAGATTCCATGATTAGTTGAAACGAAAAACTGAGTATTAAAAAAAAACTTGCGGAAACTGAAAATATGTTGTTCCTTCGTAATTAACTCTAGGTTTGAATTTATAATTTTCATGGAAACTGAAAACATATATTTATAATTTTCGGATTATAATGATCCTTAATTTTGAATTTAAAATTAACACTTTAAAAATATGTTGAATTATCTATTATCTATTAAAATAAAGATAATCAATTAAGATAAAAAATTAAATTATCCTAAATGGTAGGAATTAGGCTTTTATTTTTATTTTATTTTTTATTTTCGGTGATTGCATGAAATAATGGCTGACCATTTAAAATTCAATTTTTGGAAAATCAAATCTATATTTCTTATTTTCGGTGATTGCATGAAAAAATTTCAAATTTAAAATATCCGATCAAATCTTTAGATTACTTTATTCAAAATGGTTTGAATTTTAAATTGATTGATTCAGTTATAACATGTAATTTTAAACTGAATAAGATTTTTGGAGTTTTTTTCAAGTAAATAATTCCTAAAATAAACTTTTTGTTAGGAGTTTATTTGAAAAATGGTTTGAATTTTAAATTGATTGATTCAGTTATCCGAAATCAAAGGAATTAGGCTTTTAATTTTTTTTGTTTTTTTAATTTTAGGTGAAGGAGGAAATAATGGATGACCAATTGAGAAATGCCACGTGACTTTTCACGTCATAATGCCACGTGGTGCAGTGTGAAGGTTTGAAATTCTTCTGCTTTCATATATTATATAGATTATAGTAAGTCTGCACATTAAAATGAGACCGGGGTAGTATTTCTTAACATTCAATTATATTGATCAGTTAAAATAAAAATATATTGCCAAATGTTGGAAGTATTTATTAAATGACTTATTGCATTTATTTAGACAAGAGATCACTAGTTAAGATTGTGAAAGTATCATTGCATCTTATTAATAATATTATCATGTTTTTTTTTTTTGTGAATTTATTATTGGATTTTATTACTAATTAATGACCTAATGATCACAAAGTGACATATGAAAAATGAAATCTAAATTGAGGGTTGAAACATCATTTTTCCTATGGAAAAGGATGTTGCTTGGGCCACTATATTTTGAATGTATTTTAATTAATCAATAATTTAATATATTAAAAGAATAAAACATAAAGATATTGGCCTTATCTTTTCTTTTCTTTAACAGTTTATAAGTTGAGAAAAGCATTAGGGTTAAGTTAAAGAAAATTAATAAAATGAAAGAAAGGCTATAGATCAATATAAGCAATGATTCATGTTAAAAGCCATAAAATCGCCCTTAAAAATTTATAGGTTCCATGTGTAAATCTAAATGCTGTTTTAAATCTCTAAGTAGGATAGTTTGATACCTACAAATTATACAAATTATAGTTTCAAATTGATAGTAAAGGTAAAAATTGGCGGTATAAATATTGCAATTTTCTTTAAATTGGCGGTATAAATGCTCTTTTCTTTAACTGTTTTAAATCGCCCTTTCCCTTTCCCTTTCCCTTTCCCTTTCCCTTTCCCTTTTTCGTCTCGTAATAAATATTGCAATTTTCTTAATTCATCTAAAAAAAGATATTGCATTTCCAAATAAGTAAATAATAGTAGTATAATTTTATCATTGTACAAACAAATAAGTAAATCATATTTTTTTAAAATATTGACAAGTCATGAAACGGAGAGAGTATAATTTTAATCACATTGTATATGTAAGTGCAAACTGTGTGGTTTACCACAAGTGTTGCCAACACATTCTCAGTGTTAACAGACGAGAGTTTGGGAATATAGTTGATCATTTCTTTCACAAATAATTTTGTACTAATTGTTAGAACATGGATTAATAATATGTGTTATTTAATTTCATATGTTATAATCATTTAATAATGTTAAAGTATAGACCAAATATGTAGAATTCCATTAGGTGTAAGTACCATTAAATGATGGGTATAATGGTAACTTCTCACCGCCTTCTTTACGAAAGGGTGTAGTCCCTAAATGAAGTGCCCCTTCTCTATCTATATAAAGGCTATCCATCAGCCATTAGAGACACTAGTTACATACATAAATTCAGTCATAAGAATTCTCTTCATTCATTAAGAAGATTATAGTGTGGGCACTATCATTTAGAAGATCTACTATTTCCTACTTTCTGATTTATTCAAGAACAAGATCAAGAACATAATCATGGATTCTTCAGGTACACGCTTCCGTCTTCATCTTCTTTTCATTCTTAATCTAGTTGTGAGTCGGTTCATGGTTTGATGGATCATTTTGTTCCAACAATTGGTATCAGAGCCTTCTCATATACTAGATTGAGTTTGAGTTCTAGTAAAGCCTTGTGCTTTAATTTATTTCATATTTGTAATCCTTGTGTGATTTCATTTGGTTTTGTTCTTGTTCATGATACTCATCTTGTCTAAGAGTATCATATTCATAACTTCATTCTATTTCTGATTTTTTGGTTTTACTCAAAAGGCTTTCAACCCTTAATGTAAGATTATCCCATTTTTTGAACATAGCCACCATCCTTGGATGCGTTGTGAGTTTGTTCATATGCATAGCCACGCATTTTTTAAATGTGTTGTGAGTATGCAGATCTACTTACTTTGGTTGAAAATTGAGTCACCATTAAATTAAGAACTTCATTCAATTTCTGGAAATAATGATAAAATCAAGAGGCACAATGGTTCATACAAGATTACCCCAAGATTCATACTCGATGTCCTGGCAAAGGGCCCGGCGCCCTCCGAGGGCGCGGGCCTAGCTGTTGAGTAGACTGGTATCGGACCACAAAGGGGGGTGCGGGGGGCTACGCCCCCCAGTATGGTATGGCTCTAAAAATTTGGAAAATCTGATATTCAGGGTATGCTCGGCCGAGCACCTCCCTTGACTCGGCCGAGCACACCATTTGTACCAGCACAACGTTTGAAATTTTTTGAAAAGGCGCCATCCAACGGTCATGGTGCTCGGCCGAGCACTCCTAAGGACTCGGCCGAGCATATCTTATGGCTCGGCCGAGCACCCTAAAGACTCGGCCGAGCGTGAGGGATCAGAAAGGGATGTCTTCTGGAGTGTTTTGCTCGGCCGAGCACATTCCTTGACTCGGCCGTGCACCACTCAATTTTGGTCAGATTTTCAAAATTTTCAATCTTTTGCTATTTTGATCAATATTCATTCATTTTTTTGAGTAAAGTACACATTAATTTGTGCCCAGAATTTCGATAATTTATTAATAAATTATAGTATCTGGACACCAGTCGCGCTTCGGCGGTTCTTAGAGTTGTCAAACTTTATGAATGGACGGGTAGAACAAAAGGATATTGTCTTTTATTAATAAATTTCGTTTGTTTCTTTACCATTTTTTAAATTTTCAGAAATTGCCTCAAGGCCTTACATTTCCGATTAATTATATCCTTAACAATTTTGAACAAAATTAACATGCTTGTTTCCCAAAGGAGACCTTGTTGATTAAATTCAAACTTGTTAAAAGATGAATGTAAATGTTGATATGTGATAACATGCTTGTTTCTCAAAGGAGACCTTGTTGTTGACTAAATATTTGCATTCATGGGTAATAATTGAATTAAATTTTTGGTCATTTTAAATACTTTGAACCATCCCAAAGGAAGGCGGGTGTTTAAAGTGAATTGTTTATATTCTTTATTGTCGGGTAACAAGTACCTTAAACTTTAGGACATTTTTTATACTTGAATCGGCCCAAAGGAAGGCAAGTATTTAAAATGTATTGTTTGAATTATTTGTTCACCCTAAGATAAATCAAATTGTGAGTCAATTCGCAATCCAAAGATTAGTCTTGATGTCATGTTGATTATCTTTATTTTGATGGAATTCATTTGATATAATTAATCATTATGTAGTTTCTTATATATGTTTTGTTTCATTCTTGTTCTTCTCCTTCAGATTTGATTAATGCTTCATCCGTAACTACTGCTATAAATGATGTACCTTTGCTTACTGGGACTAAACTTAAAACTTGGAAAAATAATATAACGATGATCTTAGGCAATATAGACATCGATCACGCATTAGTGAAATCAAGTCCCGCTGCTCTCACTAAAAGAAATACCGTTATAGAACGGAAAAATGTTGAGCAATGGAAACGGTCCAACCACGTGAGTCTAATGATCATGGAAAATGCAGTTTCAAAGACATTTTTGGACAATGTCTCTGAGATCGAAAATGCTAAATTTTTCCTTGAATTCTTGTGGAAACTTGTTTCCATTCAGTACAAGGGTGAGGAAAATCTTCGGGAGTACATTATTGAATTATTTCAACTTTCGATCAAACTAAAGGCACTTAAGTTAGAGATTTTGGAAGATTTGCTCGTGCACTTAGTTTTGATCTATCTTCCTCCTCAATTTGGTCCTTTTTGAGGTGACCTATAAATCTCGAAAGTACAAGTGGAATATTAATGGATTACTTTCACATATGACATTAGAGGAAGATAGGATGAAATATCTTAAATTAGAAAGTACTCACTCAGCATCTACTTCTCCTCGTGGGATTAAGAGAAGAGGGAAGAAAATTGCGGTTGCAAGTAAGAAGCATAAGGGATCACTTAAGGATCATAAAGTCAAAAAATGCTTCTTTTACAAGGACCTTACTCGCATGAAGAACGACTACCATAAGTATCGTAAATGGCGAATTCAGGATGGTATGTCATTTGGTCTTGTTTGTACTAAGGCAAATTTGGTTTCAATTCCTTAATATACATAGTGGTTGTATTTGGTGCAACAACTCACATTAGTTCATGTATGCAGGGTTTCCTGAATTACCGAATCCCCAGTGAAGATGAGAAATACATCTATATGGAAGCTGGAAATCCGGTTGAAGTTATAGGCATAGGGACTTTTAGATTAATGATAAGTACTGGCTATTATTTTGTATTAAATAATACATTCATTGTACCATCTTTTGATGAAATTTAATATCTATCACAATTTTGGACAAGGAAGGTTACTCTTGTTTTTTTGGGAATAATAAATGTGATCTTTATTTTAAATTCCAAATTTGTCGTTACTAGTACTTTGTCATATATCGATAATCTTAATTTACTTGACACGGTCAAGAAAATGAATGAGTCTCATAATGATGAAACCAAAACTAAAGGCACTAAGCAACATTTATCAAGTGAAAATTCTTGTATTCTATGGCATAGGCGTTTGGGTCATATCTCCTAAGGGAGAATTGATAAAGCTTATGTCGGAGGGAATCCTAAAAACAACTTGATACTCCGAATAAAACTTTTGCATTAAGTATTTTAAAGAATAAATTTACAAACATTAAAGGAAATAGAATTTTGAGAGTATCAAACGTCTTGGAACTAATTCATATGGACATTTGTGGACCATTCATTAATCCTTCATGGAATGGTCAACAATATTTCATTACATTCATGGATGATTACTCTCGTTATGGATACATTATTTTCTTCATGTAAAGTTTCAATCATTGGACGTTTTCAAGTCTTTTAAGGCATAAGAAAGACTATTAAGAACGTTAAATTCGATCATGGTAGTGAAAACTACGGACGGTATAACGTATTGGGTGAATAACGTCCGGGTCCTTTATACTCGCTATTTTGAAGAGTGTAGGATTGTCCCTCACTACACCATGCCGGGCAAATCTAGCATAGTATATTAGAGAGACATAATAGAATCCTTAAGGATATGGTAAGAAGTATGTTTTCTTGTACTTTTTTACCTCACTCACTATGGGCGAAGCATTAAAAACCGCAGCTTATATTCTCAATAGAGCACCTTCAAAAACTACCGACAAAACCCCTTATGAGTTATGGACGAATAAGAAATCGTCCTTAAATCATTTTCATGTATGGGGGTGTCCAGCAGATGCTAGACCTTATAGGCCTAATGAGGGCAAACTGGACCTTAATACTGTTAGTAGCTATTTTGTAGGGTATGCCGAGAGATCTAGGGGATATAAATTTTATGACCCGAAAACTAAAACATTTTTTCGAGACTGACAATGTTAGGTTCCTTAAGGATGTTGAATTTAGTGGGAGAAATAGTAATGATTTTGAATTTGAAGAGTTAGAGGAACCACTCTTTATTCCTCTAACTTTAGTTTCTGTTGAAAATCAAGTAATTGTACCTGAAATTCAACAAAGAACATACAATTCAAAATATAGACTCCCGTAAATAACGGACAACATGAAAATGTTGGACATAATAAAATTCAACAACCTCAAAATGAGGATGAACCGATGCCCTTAAGGAGATCTTCTAGAGAAAGAAGAAGTGTTATTCCGGATATTTATGATATGTATATTGCGGAGAATGAGGACACCTTAGGTTTAGTGGGAGATGGTCTAATCACCTTCCATGAAACCATTAATAGTTCTAATTCTCATAAATGGATCAATGCCATTAATGAGGAGTTAAAATCAATAAAAGACAATGACATTTGGGATCTTGTCCTATTACCTGAAGGTGTAAAATCTGTTGGTTATAAATTGATATTTAAAATCAAAAGGGATTAGCAAGGTAATATGGAAAGATATAAGGCACGTCTTGTTGCTAATGGATTTACTCAAAAGGAATGCATTGATTATAAAGAAATATTTTTTTTTCTTTTTTTCCGGTATCTTCTAAAAACCTCTTTTATGATCATTATGACATTAATGACACATTAAGATCTTGAGCTTCATCAAATGGATGTTAAGACAGTTTTTCTCAATGGCGACATTGAGGAAACTATCTATATGAAAAAATCAGAAATGGTGACTGATTCGGATCAAACTAGTCAACTAGTTTGTAAACTTAAGAAATTCATTTATGGGCTTAAGCAAGCATCTCGTCAATGGTACTTAAAATTTAATCAAGTTATTCTTTCATTTGGTTTTGAAACGAATCTTGGTGAAGATTATGTATACCATAAGTTCAGTGGGAGTAGATTTATAATTTTGATCTTATATGTGGATGATATTTGGATGATATTTTTCTTGCTAGTAATGATAAGGACCTTCTAAAAGAAACTAAGAAATTTCTCAAACAAATTTGAGATGAAAGATCTTGGAAAAGTTTATTTTGTATTGGGAATCCAAATTCATCGTGATCATTCACGAGGTATTTTGGGATTATCACAAAAGAGCTATTAGAGAAGGTATTACAAAGGTTTAGCATGAAAAATTGTAAACAACGTGACACCCCTGTCTCTAAGGGAGATAAATTCAGTCTAAAGTAAATGTCCTAAAGATTAATTTTAAATCCAAGTATATGGAAAATATCCCTTATGCACCAGCAGTAGGAAGATTAATGTATGCGCAAGTCTGTACTCGCACAAACCTTGCATTTATTATTGGGATGCTTGGTAAATACCAAAGCAATTAGAAAAAGAAGAACATTAAGTCGCATCCAAAATAATGATGAAGTACCTATAAAACATTAAACTACATGCTTATGTATATAAAATCGGATCATTTTGAGATCATTAAGTATTCCGATTATGTTTTAGTGGATGCAGAGATGTCGAAAGACATCATATGGTTATGTCTCTTGTTGAAGAGAAATAAGTATAAAATAAACAAATAGATATACAACTTATAGGATCAAACTCCATGTTATTGGATCCATTTTGTAAAGCGTAATCTCTTTTGATGTTTCACGAGCATACTGCTCATATGGGTGAAACGACTTTTGATAATGCTTAAATCAGTGGGAGTTTGTGTTGTTTTTTATTTCTTTGTGTTGTTTTTATTTATATTGATCTCATTTGGTTAAGTAGGACTAGTTGGAGAATATATATATGCGTTCTTCATATATATTCATTAATATTCCATGCTACATATCTATACTTAATCTATGTCGTTTAGTTGGATATATATATGTGATTAATGTGGGTTTAGTTGCGAATCAATTACAACGATCGCCCTTTAGTCCCTATACTTATAAGACTAATGGACGAGATTGTGTTGAATGACAATAAACGTGCACATAAGGGTTGTCATTCATGTTATAAATGATTAAGAAATTTATTTAGTAAAAGATACATATTAATATTAATCCAAGTGGGAGATTGTTAGAACATGGATTAATAATATGTGTTATTTAATTCCATATGTTATAATCATTTAATAATGTTAAAGTATAGACCAAATATGTAGAATTCCATTAGGTGTAAGTACCATTAAATGATGGGCATAATGGTAACTTCTCACCGCCTTCTTTACGAAAGGGTGTAGTCCCTAAATGAAGTGCCCCTTCTCTATCTATATAAAGGCTATCCATCAGCCATTAGAGACACTAGTTACATACATAAATTCAGTCATAAGAATTCTCTTCATTCATTAAGAAGATTATAGTGTGGGCACTATCATTTAGAAGATCTACTCTTCCCTACTTTACGATTTATTCAAGAACAAGATCAAGAACATAATCATGGATTCTTCAGGTACACGCTTCCGTCTTCATCTTCTTTTCATTCTTAATCTAGTTGTGAGTCGGTTCATGGTTTGATGGATCATTTTGTTCCAACACTAATGTCTAATATACTTTGCAAGATTTGTGTTCTTGTTGGTTCACTTTTCAGATTATAACAAGGTAGATATGATAGAAACAAGGAAGAGGTTAAAAAAGGAATAAGTTATGCATAATAGAAATATTATGCATAACTTGTGAAGGTGTGAAAAACATGGGAAGACTTTGTCAAAGGGTTGAGTGCTGATCAAGAGAGTACAAGCAAGCTAAAGCTATAAGGTACAAATGCGTGAAGCTTGTAATTGGACAACAAGAAGTTGGTTCCTAAAATTAAGGAAGAGAAGATCTCTTTGTCCTCAAGAATAGACCTGAATACCCAACCACTCTCCCACACTTATTGAAAATTCTCAGCCATTTATAAGTAATCCCCAAGTCAAGTATTTGAAGATTATAAATAGCAAGGATCAAGGCATTACAATGCATTCAACACAACACACATCCTTGCATAAGAAAAAATCAAACACTACTTGATTCTAATAGACTCAATCCTCCCATACTCGTTTCCACTCTTGAAGCGTTATACATATCATCATATATATAGTAAATGTCTTGCCTTTTGAGACATACTAAAGTTATATATTTATATAACTTGAGAAAAATAAATTCTTGTGTTTTAATTTCGCTGCAAACTAACTGCTATTAACTCGGTTGTGTGTATTGTCTAAAGTATTATCGTTGTTACTGACAACACTTTTGATAACACTTACTTATAACATGACATTAACATTTTCAGTTGGTATCAGAGCCGTACACTTGATATTAAGTGTTCGGTCCAGTTGTCATGGATTACGATACAACTAATCCTAATAAAAAAAGGCTTCCTATTCTTGATGGGTCGTATTATGCATATTGGAATATCCGCCTTCGTTCGCATATCAAATCAATTGATATTCGGGCTTGGCGATCTATTACTAATGGTTACTATGTTCTATCGCTACCTCCGGATGAGGATGGTGATATTCAAGTCAAACCTAAATCTGAATTGACCAATAAAGAGAATAACCTAGCTAGTTTTAATGAAAAGACACTTAATGTCATTTATGAATGGGTGGACATGCATATTTTAAAACTCATTCAAAACACTCACACGGCTAAGGAAGCTTGGGATACTTTGCAAAGATTTTGTGAAGTAGATGGTAGTGTGCGTGAAACTAAGCTTAGGAGGCTCACTAGTGAATTTGAAAGATTGAGTATGGGTGAAATGAAAATATCTCTTCATATTTTGAAATTATTTGATATTACAAATGAGTGTCAAGTCTTGGGTGAACCTTTTACCAACACAACTTGTTTCAAAAGCAATTATGACACTTCTTGAGCGATTCGGTATAAAAGTTTCATCAATTGAAGAAGCTCACAATCTTGCTACAATGGACATAAATACCTTAATGAGTATTTTGAAAACCTTTGAACTAAATCTTGTTGAACAAAGTGAAGTCACTAAAGGCAAGAACATTGCTTTGAAAATTCAAGCCTTCGATTTACAAAAAGATGAGGGAGAAGAGGTTTTTGAGGAATTAGATGAAAATGCTAGTGTTGCTTTAGTTGCTAGGAAATATAACTCTATGCTAAGAAAGTTTAACAAAGAGAACATGCAGATTAAAGCAAAGGAGAAACAGACCATGGTGTAGAGTTCGATGCCAAAGAGGACACTTCCTATCACCCAGAAGGCAAACCCACTTCAAAGGGCATCTTTAGATCAGTCAAGATCCGATCCCAAGTACACTGAATCAGTTCAATGTCATGCTTGTTTGGGATGAGGCCATTACGCAAACGAGTGTGCAAACACACTAAGGAAGATAGGAAAGAACTTATGAGGAAGATGGAGTTGACCAAATTACAGAATCAAATCAGACATCAATGCTAGTCACTATATGTGACTCGGACACTGAAAGTTTTATCCCAAGTTTTAACCAATGTGGGATAACACCTGTGGCAACACCAAGCAGGTATAACAATCTTAGTTTTACTAATGTTGTTTGCTGGTTCTACTAATCTTAATGCAGGAAGTTCACAAGAGGATGGGCTGAGCAAGGATGAGCTCATTGACCAAGGAAAATCATGAGCTGAAGGATGGCATGACTAAGCTGGAAGTCCAACTCACAAAGAAAGACGCGGAGCTGGACAAAGTCAAGGTCAAATTGACTCTAGCCGAGGCCACCTTTAAGAAACTCAATACATGATCTTCCAAACTAGATGATCCTCAATCCCAGTAAAACTTTCAAGGCAGGTATTGGTTTCTAAGAATCTTTAGATAAGATCACTTCTACTAATTTGGTCAATGAGGAAAATAAAACATGTTTTATAAAAGAGCGTGTAAATGATAAATAATTTTCCCCAATTAAAACTTCTGACAAAGTTAAAGTGTGTACTTATTGTCATGCTACTGGACATTTTAAAAACAAGTGTCACACTTTTTTAAGAAAAAACAACCCAGTTCTTCGGTGTTACCTGAAGTGCTACACAACACTCAAGATAGTAACGAATGTCAGAAAGTCAAAAATTCAAGATAGAAACATTGAAACCCATAAGTAATCTGAGATGTGATGTTGTTTATACTGGATTAAAAACAAATGTTGAGGGTTCATGGTACTTTGACAGTGGATGTTCGCGTCATATAACGGGAAGAAAAATCTTTGATGAAGACAATTTGATGAGATTTCCAAGTTTTGACCTTTAATTTGAAGTAGAAACATGATTTATCTCGCTTAGGATTTGTTTATGTGTGTTTTGAGTGTGTGTAGAAGGTGATAAGAGTGATGAGCCGAGAGAAAATTTATATTTATATCCCCACTCACAAGCATGAAGTGGCATTTAACAATTCTAACTAAATTAGTGCATTTAGATGCAATTTCGTTAAGTTATTCAACACTGTTAAGCTAATTAATACTAATTAACTTAATAAATATTATTATATTCACTAATCATTCTTTATTAGTCCTAATACTAAATTAAACATCAACAATTATCCATTTCGTTAACATTTGGGTTAATTGGACTAACGAGAAAATGAAATTTCAATTACAGTGACTAAAATGTAAAATATGAAATTATGGAAATATCCCAAGTTTGTTCCAATCCATTCATTTACTGATTATCCTTTAAAATAGTCAAAATACTCATTTAATACCCTTTCACATTTAAATTTACTAAATTAGTCAACTTAGAAACATTCAGGGACTAACAGTGAATTCACATAATTACTGGTCTACCAAACAAAGTAGAGGAACGGGATATTACTTTCATTTAAGTGTGATCAAGCTTAACTAAACTTTACATTCATTTTAAGATTCCAAAGTGAATCTAGAGTTAAGCAGGATACACTTTAAACCAAGTGGTCACGTCTAACTTAAAATTGTCCTCTGAAAATTTTCTAAAATTTCACATTTCAATAAATGATCATTTAGCTCCAAATCTCAACCCAACTTCAAATAAAGTCAACTCTTTGTCAACAAAAGTCAGTACAAAGTCAACAAAATTCCTACATTCACACAACTCATCAAGTTTAACCCATTTTCACCAAAATTCCAAACATTTCTTATTAACCTTTCCAATTAATTTCTAAACTTTGTAAACCTAAAAATGTGTAAAAGACGAGTCACAATTATATTACTTTCATTACAAAACATATATCACTTCTTAAAACCTATTTACACATGTAATTTGTCCTAAACTCAATCTAACATCTCTAAAGTTTCATTATCATTTCATTGCATTTCAACATATAACCGTACTTTCATATGAGCCTCATATGTAAATAATGATTTTTCAAGTCTTCATTTCCCCATTTATTTTTCTTACTTAAGATTTCAATTTCACATTTTAACATGTTCATTGGCATTGTTACCCCATATACTTCAAATTTCTCCATTTCATGTAGACACAAAATGACAAGCATTGAGTATTCTCGTAATATATATATATATATATATATATATATATATATATTTATATATGTACCTCAAATTTAAGAACATAAATTACCACTTAGTACATGTCAATTGTTATGTATTGTCCATTTTTTCAAATTTGACATTATAATTAAATTTGAATCTTTGAAATAAAATGATTACAAATTTTAAAAATTCATGATCATTACATAAGGAATGTGATCTTCCTTGGTTTAAGCCCCATGAAGCAGGTGGTTCAGGTTGTATTACACCAGTACAGGGTACCAGTGCTAGTGCACCTTTCATTCCAGTCCAAGCCACTGCACCAAATGTCTCCACATGCACAGTAGCTGCCAGTGTTACTGAAATTATTGTCAACACTTCTGGTAACACTTCATCTACAGTCCTAAAAAATGTAGTTTTAAATTTTCTACATAAGTTGATGTCAGCTGTGGAAAATCAAATCAGTGGATGGATGACTATGCGCACAGACTTGATGGACTTCATTACTTGGCTTTCTTTACAAACATGGGTAGATTCTGGAACAAGTGTTGGGCTGGTGATACTCAAGCACGTCAACAGAGGAAGATGATGAGGAAGAGGAAGAAGAAAAATGATGGCGGGTTCTCTGGTTCATTTTTTGGTGGATGGTGTGTTCTAAAAACAATTCTATTGTTGGTAGTTTTAAAACAATTTGGTATTTAAGTTTTTGTGGTATTTTTAATACTACAGGTGTTTTTTGGTTGGATTATGGTTTTAGTTACTTTGATGGGTTTGGTACATTAATTTGCTTTTTGGATATTTGTTTTTAAAATTTGGTTGATTGATTCGGTCTTGTTTATTAAACAATTAATTACTCGTGATAAATCACTGTTTTCAGTTAACTCTGTGACTTCTTGATTATGGGAGAGCTAATATTTGAGAGGGAGATATTATATAATTTTTTTTGGCTAACAAAATCTTGCAGGTACAAGCACTTGGTGTTTGTGAAGAAATATACAACTAAGAGGGAGATTTTAAGTGCAAACTATGGTGTTACCACAAGTGTTGCAAGCACTTTCTCAGTGTGACCAGACGAGAGTTTGAGAATATAGTTGATCATTTATTTCACAAATAATTTTGTATTAATTTCTAATATACTTTGTAAGATTTGTGCTTTTTGTTGGTCCACTTTTCAGATTATAACAAGGTAGATATGCTAGAAAAAGAAAGAAGTTAAAGAAGGAAGAAGTTACACATAATAGAAATATTATGCATAACTTGTGAAGGTGTGAAATCACGGGAAAACTTTGTCAAATGGCTGATTGTTGATCAAGGGAGTACAAGCAAGCTAAAACTAGAAGGTACAAAGGCGTGAAGCTTGGATTTGGTAAATAAGAAGTTGGTTCCTAAAATCAAGGAGGAGAAGATCTCTTTGTCCTCAAGAATAGACATGAAGGCCAACTACTCTCCTACACTCATCAGAACTTCTAAACCATTTATGAGTAATTCCAAAGTCTTTGAAGACTATAAATAGCGAGGATTTACAATACATTCAACACAACACACATCCTTGCACAAGAAATGATTAAACACTCATTGGTTCTAATAGACTCAATTCTCTCATACTCGTTTCCAACCCTTTGGTGGAGAGAGTATTTTGGCTAGAATAGGGTTTCATGTTTGATTTTAGTCGTTCCATTAAGCTTATATTGTAATAGTGATAGGAAACTTTTGGCCTTGTAAATATCAATCATATATATAGTAATGGTCTTGCCTTTTGAGGCACACTCAAGTTATATATTTTTATAACTTGAGAAAAATAATTTTTTATGTTTTAATTCCATGCAAACTCATTTTGAAAACTCCTTTTGACTCGGTTGTGTGTGCGTTATCAGAAGTGTTATCGTTGATACTGTCAACACTTTTAATAACACTTACTGAAAACAGGCCATTGACATTTTCAGTATACTTGTATTTAGCTGCTCAATTCTAGAGTTTGTATTTGAACTGGATAAACCATTTGAAGTCTGAATTTCGTTCAATAAAGTATCAAACTTGAATTTTTTTTTGAACGATGTATAAAACTTGATTTGAATTGCTAAATATATTCTCAACGATTTAACCAGTATATATGTTAAAAGTAAACCACTAATTGGCACTTAAAAATAAAAAATGAGAGTTATTTTTTGAACAATAAGGAAATAATTTGTTATTTATCGGAGCCAAAGATTCATTATTTTTTGGCTTGATAATATGATGTAATAAAGCAAAATAGCTCACTAAACTGTTTGCGCTTATTTATTATGAAAGAACAGTCAGTATTATGAATATTATAATATCAAGTATATATTGTTATATATTGTGTTTATCTTGTTACCAAACTTAGAGATTATGTATATCAATTAAAGATTCAAATATTGTAAACATAGAAAGATTATTCTAAAACATTCTCTTATAACCCTATATATATGTACCTCTTGTATCATAATAAATTGAGTCTTTCGTATCACACCACCCTCAGTAAACCATAATGTATGAAACCCTAAACATGTCTACCTTGGCAAAACCCCAATCGCCGAAACCCACTATTTCTAATTACCACAACTCTAATTGAAGTTGCCCCACCCTACAGTGGCGGACCTACACATAAAGTTTTGGTGTTGTCTATTCTTTATTTAATAAAAAAATGACGCGAAGAAACTAAGATTCAATACGTTTACATATATAAATATAATAGGCTTCAATATGTCAACATTACATAAAATAAACACAATTTACATTTGATGCTTCCTAGGATTCATGTTTTGAAAATAAGTTAAAATCTCATCATCACTAATTGTCATGAATACATCTCTTTCTACGAAAGTTACCAAACGGTCATTTAACCATCGTAAATAATTGATCCAACCTATACCAATGTTATCAAAAAATCAATTAAACTAAGTTTGTAGGATTTAGAACAAATCAACATCCAATCCAAGTATCCAACAGATAAATCAATTATTCAAATAACCCAATAAATTTCAAAATTCGAATAAAAAATCAATTATAATGAACCAAATAACCCAAAATATTCAATCACAAACCAATCAATAAATCAATAATGTGAAATTTTTTATTTGAAGCAATTTTAGATTTTTAGGGTTTACCTTTTATTCGAAAAAATCTTCTTGATTTTGTGAGGAGGTTGCGGAGGAGGGGGTGGGTCGTCGTCCATATTGATGGAGGTCTTACACCGGCGACAAAGGGAAGGAGGAAGGAGATGATGTTAGGTGCGTTCGTCTTTCTTTCTTTTCCGTTCGTGTTTTCTCTCTTTCCTTCTTTTCTCTTTTCCTTTTCCTTTCCTTCTATGTTCTTTTTTCTTTCCTTCTGCCCAACGTTCCCAGCCTTACATTTAGATTTAGCTTTTAAACTTTTTTTTTCTTCTGTACCAAAACGACGTCGTTTTAAAAAAAAAACAATTTTTTTTTGGTGTTGCCTCGGCAATACTAGTCACAACAGTAAATCCGCCCTTGCTACCCTAGCACCACCACCATCAGCCTCTTTTGGTCTAAACCCGAGGTGCACCACCACTCTTCATCAACCACCAACACAACCTCACCCTCCACTCCTCCTACCACAGCAACACCAAACCCACGATGAACCCTTCTTGTCATGTTCGAAACCCTACCCCACCCTACTTGCAGCACAACCCCACGGCCGCCCCACCCTCAAATACCACCATCGACACAAACCCTAAAATTGTCGAAACCTCTCTCCACAACCCCCACCGCCATCGACACAGTTATGCACGCCACCATCCTCCCAAAACCCGGCGGTATCCAACACCACCACCATATCACCACCTCTGCTGCGAGGAACCAACTACAAAAACCCCCACTCATCCAATCTCAAAACTCAATTTTCAATGGCGCCTTCAACCCCTTCTTTGGCATCCATACCACCTAGTCTAGACACCGATCTAGACACCACTCTCAAACCCTTGCCAAAACGCCACAACCCTACTCCACCCAAAACATCACCATTCTCGGCATACCAACTAGCCAAAACATATTGTTTCTTTTCTCTTCTACTTCTTGTTCTTAAGAAAAAAAAAAACTCCTAGTGTCATCACACTGTCACACACACTAACCAACTCTGCCAGCCAACCAGATGATGTCACCCCTGATGCGATAACACCAGCAACCACATCACATCAGAAACCACATACACGTCCGGGAACACATCCATCTCCACCCGCTCCATCAAACCCGGTTCATATCATCACTCTTTAAGATTGGATTTATCCAAGAATCGTTCATCTTGTGAGGGCATGTTATAATATTATCAAGTATATATTGTTATATATTGTGTTTATCTTGTTACCAAACTTAGAAATTGTGTATATCAATTAGAGATTCAAATATTGTAAACCTATGAAGATTATTATATAACATTCTCTTTTTACCCTATAAATATGTATCTCTTGTATCATAATAAATTGAGTCTTTATATCAATCCTTCTTCTTGCATGTATATAATTAATTTCGTCTAACCCTTATTCACTCTAACAGTCAGTCCATGCAAATTTTGACGTAATTTTCATCATTGATCATCCAAAAATAATATCTCTGTGCTTTAATGCTTGGGCAATGTTGCGTATATTCGATCCATGTTACTTCACTTTAGCCGAAAATTTGAGAAATTGGAATAGTGTTGTTGTTGTAGGGAAATAATTTGTCATGAGAGACAGTTTATTTTTAAGGTTGCTAGATTCTAACTTTCTTTCAGTTACTGGTGTTATAAATAAAAATAATAATGAATATAGTTTTACTCCAAGCGATGCACAAAAAAATTTTTTTTTGCATATTTATAAAATATTATGCCAGTGATCAACAATAATACTTACTAATTAACATATAAATACTCTTCATTCATATTCATATGTTAAATAATAAATATCGTATTTAATTTGTCAACATTAAAAAAAAAATTACTCCCTCCTTTCCTAAAAGATTGTCCTGTTGTACATTTTGCAATTATTAAGGAAGAGCTTCACCTTCTTGTACCTTAGTAGATTTGCAATAATATTCATGCCTAAACTTAGAAATGGGACATACTTTTTGAAACAAGTCAAAATGACAAATGGAACAATCTTTCAGGGACGGAGGGAGTACTTGTTTGTGTATTATTTATACAATTGTGTGTTTACGCTAAAAATAAAAAAAAAATGCAATATTTATTATGAGACATTAAGAAAGGCATATCAAGTACTACTCCGTCCCACCAAAATTGATACTTTTGGTCAAAGGGGTGTTAACTTTGACCAATAATTATATAAAAAATAATGATTCTAATAAAAATTTAAAAATTATTATTGTATCACGATTGATAATACTTTCAATAACAATTTTTAAATTTTTATTAGGATCATTATTTTTTATATAATTATTGGTCAAAGTTACATTTGGTCAAAATCAAAGTATCATTTCGCTGGGGCGGAGGGAGTATATGACTCCATAATTTGCGTATTTCTTGCATTGAGTTGACATGCATATTAGATCTATCTTTGCATAAGTGGTGTATATTAATTGATTACCTATATTTAGATCCTTATCTATATATCTATATATTATTACTAAAAGAGAAATTATCTTACATCATTTTATGCCACATGACAGCACCACATTAAAAATATTCCCTCCAAAATGTCATGCTTACATCACCACTTTAATTAATTTCATTAATACTCCTATTTAATAACTACTTTCCATTATTTAATAATTATTATTTTATTAAAAAAATACACAACCAAGATGTATTTAATATTATTTAAACTTCTTTATTTACCCTTTTTTCTCCAATTTTTTTTTTTAAAAGAAATTTCTCACCGGTTAAATGATGAGATTGTGAAAGTATTTTACTCTCTCTACCTGAACTTAACTTCCCTAACTTTCTAACTCTCCACCCTACTCCCTCACCCTTCATTCTGTAGCCATAAGCAGGGGCGGAGCCAGGGGGGGCATGGGGGGGCACTCGCCCCCCCCGGCGGCGGAAATGCAGTGGAAAAAATTTTTTTTTGCCCCCCCCATATTTTTTTTTATATATGTATATATATAATTAACTTCAAGATTAACACCAGTGAGTGGTGTGGTTCAGTGGTAGAAGGGGTGAAGTTAAAGCCTTTGGTGTTTCCTTTCAAATCCGTGTTCGAGCCCTGCTACCTACATTTTCAATTAATTTTATTTGTCCTCCATCTTTGCTATTCTCTCTTTCTCTCTATCCATTTCTTTTTCTTAACAGTTTTGTTGTTCTCTTTCTCCTAATTTCCTCACATTTTTTCAATCTTAATTAATTAGTTAGGCTTTTCCCATTTCTTAATTCTTTACATTTTTAACTAAAATACATTGTATTTCATGGATCCGACCCATTTTTTACTTGTCCGACCCGAAAAATTTTTTTTCGGGGGCGCTGCCCCCGAACCCCCGTGAAATCTTGCCCCCCCCTGGGGCAATTCCTGGCTCCGCCCCTGGCCATAAGTGATATATTTCAAATGCATTTTACATTTACGTCTTTAACAACGTTAACTAATTCTTAATAGTAAGATTTAATAAATTTATTAATATAGTCTCATCATAAAGATAGTCTCATTTGTTTTACTTTCAATAAAACTTTAACTAAAAAACTTATGTCACTTTGTTTATCTTAATGACAATTAAGATATTGTTATTTATAGTACTTTTATTACCTTAATAATAATAATAATAAGTTTTAGAATTTTATTTGAATAATAATTTAACTTAAAATTATTGGTCAAAATTCAATTAAAATATTAAAAAATGGGAATTGATGTGGCGGATTTCAGTATATGTAATTTCCTAATTTTTTAGACATTTTATCCTTATTTTAATGTATTTTAGACTAATTTTGATGTAATTTTGAGTATATGTTGGATTGGTAAGTAGTAGGTAGATCATGGTATTTTTGAGACATGTTTTTGTAATATTATGAGGTTCCTCGAAGTTTATCAGAAGTGCAGGGACCAAACTGCAAAGCAACAAAGTTCAGTGGCTAGAAGGAAATTGTGAAAACTTGGAGGACCGAATTGAAGTTTGGGAATAAAGATACTTAATTAAATGAAGCCTTCAAGCTGCACGTGGAATCCAAGGCTGTGAAACGCATTGACCGAGGCTTAAATCTGTGGACCACGCATGGAAAGGATTTTAATGTTATTTGATTTCTTTTCTTTTTCCTTTTTCCTTTTTTCTTTTTCTTATTATTAGTAATTAGTTTTTAGGTTTATTTGAAGAAGGAGTATATAAACTCCTTTAACAATATTTTTAGATTTATCATCTAGTGTTTAATTTTCCTAGAGAGAGCTTGAGTTTTTCCATGAAAGCTTAAACTCATTGCTTTGAATTTGATTTCTTGAACCCCTATTTATCAATTTGAGGTATTTTATTTTCAATCTGTTTATTCCTGTTCATAATTTTACTTGTGCTTATTTTAGATTTATAATTAGGGTTTGTGAACCTGATCAATTCACTAGTTCTTTTTATGAATCTTTGCTAGAATTTTCTATGACTGTGCCAGTGTAGGAAATTCATGAGTAGCATCTTTACGATTTATGCATGTGCCATGGTAAATTGTGAAGTGGGTAAAATTAGATGATTATCTATGTGAAATAATCATAGAAAGCATTCTTGATCTTAGTTTCTTAAACCGTTCATCAATTAATTCTGCGATCTAGACTGTGCCAGTTAGATTAATTTATTAATTAGGGTTTCTAGTGAGTGTGCCACTGCTAGTAACTATTCTGAAAGAAGAAACAGATCTTGTGATCAGGTGAATAGGGTGACATTGAAAAGAGATATCAATGATAATTGACTAATTAGATGGGGATGGAATCAAATCTAAAGTGTTTCTAAATTATTGTTTTTGCTCTTAATTAGTTTAATTTCTGTTTTTAGGAATTAATTCACATAAAATCTGGGGAGAAACGCGTTTCTCCCCAATTTAAGGAGAAACGGGTTTACACGGAGTCACGGACACACAACAAACAAACGCACCTCCCTCTCTCTCTCTAAACGCATCTCCCTTCTCTCTAGACGCAAAGACGCAAAGCTCACCCATCTCACCGGCCAAAGCCCATCACCAAGCTCTCCCCCTCCCAGGCCCGAATCAACCGGCGACCTCCAAACCCAACCTCAACCTCTTCTTCCCCGATCCAATCTATTCCAATTTCCCCCACAATCATCGCTGGCGCCTGAGACGAGAAACGACGGTGACGGGAGAAATTGATGTATCTGGCAATTCAAGCTCGGTGCCCGCCGGGAATTCAAGCTGTCGGAAGAATTTTGGTGACGGGAGACACCAGATTGCATAATACTCTGGTAATCACCCTCTTTTTCTTTCTAATTGGATCTCCAGCGACAAGAACATTGATTATCTGGCAAATGAGCGTGATTTGGAGAGTTTGAATGAGCTTTTGGATTACGTTATTGATGTCAATTTTATGGATTGTTGAATTGTTGAAAGTTTCGGATATCCGTAAGGTTTTGAAAGGATAGCGTAACATTTGAAACCATATCCAGAAATTTATTAAATGTTTACGGATATCATTTTGTAAGTTTCGGATATCCGTAACCTTTGAAAGGATATCCAGAACCTTTTGAAAGGATATCCAGAAATTTATTAAATGTTTCTGGATATCATTTTGTAAGTTTCTGGATATCATTTTGTAAGTTTCTGGATACAGTGTTTGCGTATTGTGCAATTGCCTTTTGTTTAAAATGCTTCTGGTGGTGTAGACTTTGTTTTCTGGATATCCGTCCCAAGCCTTCTGGATATCCAGAACCTTTTGAAAGGATACCCAGAACCTTTTGAAAGGATATCCAGAAATTTATTAAATGTTACTGGACATTTGGAAAAACACGTTTCTCCATAACTTATGGAGAAACGCGTTTTTAATAGCCAGAAACTATACGTTTGATAACCAGAAGAAAATTTCTGGATATCAGTCTCAAAGGGTTCTGGATATCCAGAAGCTTTGTAACGGATATCCAGAAGCCTTTGGGCGGATATCCAGAAACATATTTGAAGCCAAATCCAAGGCCAAGACCACAAATTGCTTATTGAAGGTTTCTGGATATCCAGAAACCTTCAAATGTATATCCAGAAACCATCAAATGAATATCCAGAAACATATTTGAAGCCAAATCCAAGGCCAAGACCAGAAAATGCTTATTGAAGGTTTCTGGATATCCAGAAACCTTCAAATGTATATCCAGAAACCATCAAATGAATATCCAGAAACATTTTGAAAATTTCTGGATATCATTTTGAAGGTTTCTGGATATCACTTTCATAAGCTTCTGGATATCCTTTCAAAGTGTTCTGGATATCCAGAACCTTTGAGACTGATATCCAGAAGTAACCATGGGACAAGGTCATGGCCAATACAAAAAGTTTCTGGATATCCTTTCAATAGCTTCTGGATACCCGTAACCCGTTTCTCCATAACTTATGGAGAAACGCGTTTCTCCCTAGATTTTACGATTAATTCATCAACAAACAAACCCCCCATTTGTGTGTGACTAGTTCGCAATTAATAACCGTTCTTCAGTGGTTTGACCCTGGACTTACCTTTGCTACATTCTTGTGGCCGAGTCCCGATTTAATTTAGTAGGTGTACGATTAAGCCTACCAAATTTTGGCGCTGTTGCCGGGGAACAGTGTTATTTGTTTACGTTCTTATTTTAATTCTTGTTCTTGTTCTTTTTATTTTCTTGGTATTTAATTTAATTTTCTTTTGTTAGTTTAGTTTAGTTAATTTTATTTTCTTTTTAGTTATTCTTAATTTTGTTAACTGTTTTAGTGTGGAACCTTGTAAGGTCCACACCTGTTCTACTGACAATCTGCTTGAAAGTCTTGAATTAGTAAACAGATGGCAGATCAGACATTGAGGCGTAAAACCGCCCGGGTGGAGCGAGCAACCTCATGCGGTTCGGTTCCCCACTGCCATCTTGGGGTTACATTTGAGTTGAAGCTGGGTTTGTTGAGCCAGTTACCGCACTTTACTGGGATGCCCGGTGAGAACCCGAATCAACATATATCACAGTTCGTGCAGATTTGTCAGAGCATGAAGCCAGCAGCACTTCCGATTGAGCATCTCCTCCTTAGAGCATTTTCTTTCACTATGAAAGATGATGCTAGTGCATGGTATTACCATCTGTCGCCTAACAGCATTACCACATGGCAGCAGATGAAGGAGGTGTTTCTTGATGAGTTCTTTCCTCCAGATCAGATCAATGTGATGAAGCGGGACATTAGCAACATGGAGCAGAAGGTAGAGGAGACGCTATATGATAATTATAACAGGTTCCATAAGTTGTGCAGAAGTTGCCCGTATCATGGATTTGATGATGATCAGTTGATAGTATATTTCTATGGAGGGTTGACAGTCATGGATAAGCGGTTGGTGGATTCTTGTTGTAGGGGCAGTATACTCAATAAGACGACTGAGGAGGCTAATGAGATCATAGATGAGTTGGCTAAGAGCACTTGGACACATGGCAGGAGGTCGAGTTTCAGACAGGTTAGTGCTGCGAATTCTTGTAGTGGTGTGAAAAATAAGCTTGAGACAGATGTTGAGGACCTTAAGGGGATGATGAGACAATTATTGATGGGTCCACCACAGAGTCAGCAGTACCCCACAAATCAGTACAACGCTTATAGACCACCACATGGACTACAGCATCAGCCACTGCAGTAGCCGCAACAGCAGGGACAGTCTACAGAAGATATGTTCCGTACACTGGCTCAGAGTATGACCACTTTTTCCAGCAGTTTTTAGCAGTATCAGCAGAGGACTGATACGAGTATCAGTGGTCTTGAGAGATAGATGGGGCAGATTGCAGATGCTGTGAGTAGGTTGGAGGCTCAGAATTCGGGAAAGTTGCCATCACAGACTGAACCGAACCCTTTGCAGAGTGCATGTGCCATGACTTTGCGCAGTGGTAAGGAGGCTGGGAAGGAAGTTGTACCGGAGGAGCCAGTAATTGAGGTTGAGCAGGTTGTGCCTGAGGAGAAGACCCCGGAGGAGGAAAAGAAAGTTGCATCAGAGCCCACAGTTTTTGAGCCGGATGTTCCATTTTCTAAGGCCTTGAGAGAGCATCGTAAACCGGAGCCTGACAAGGCTATTTATGATACTTTCAAGCGGCTTGAGGTAAACATCCCATTTTTAGACCTATTGCAGACTGTCCCGAGATATGCTAAATTCTTGAAGGAGTTGTGTAAATTGAAGAGGGATCAGAAGGCGAGAAGTCAGAAAAAGGTGAAGATGAAAGAGCATGTGTCTGCGGTCTATCATAAGAAGATGCCCATGAAGTGCAGTGATCCGGGTATGTTTGTTATTCCTGTGTCTTTGGGTGATGATTCTGAGCATATGGCCATGCTTGACTTGGGTGCTTCAATCAATGTCATGCCTTATGCATTGTTTGAAAATCTTAAGTTGGGATCTCTACAGGATACGAGGGTAGTAATTCAGTTGGCGGATAGATCCAATGCCTACCCTAAGGGGAAGGTTGATGATGTGCTTGTTCGGGTTGATAAATTTATTTTTTCCGCAGATTTTTATGTACTAGATATGGATACGGATCCTAAGGCTCCCATTCTGTTGGGGAGGCCATTTATGTCTACGGCTCATACTAAGTTGGATGTTTCCAACGGATCTTTGACTATGAAGTTCGATGGGGATTTAATGGAGTTCAACATTTTTGACTCCAATAAAAACCCTAAGGTTGTTCATGGTTTATGTTTCATGGGTGTAGTTGAGCCGAAGGTAGAGGATGTGTCCAAGGTTTGTAGTGGGATTGATGATGTAAAAAATGGATTGAAAATACCGGCGGTAAAACATGGACCAAGAAAGGTGAAGAATCTTCCTGAGCACCGAAAGCATGCATTTGGAGGTGAGGAAGAAGTGATGATAGCTAGTGGTCCGATGGAGACAGAGAAGAATGGAGGTTTGAGCACGATGACCAAAAAGACTAAGAAATTTATGCAGATAATTCGAGCTCAAACGGGATGGAATGTGCACTAATGAGGTACCATTTATTCCCTTACGTTTAAACTGTTTTTTTTTTAGTTGGGGGAAGGATTTGTAGTTGTATAATATGCATCTTTCTTTTCTTTTCTTTTCAAAAAAAAAAAGAAAAAAAAGTGATCTGAAAAAAAAAAAAGTTTTCGAGACGAAGGTTTGGACTGCAGCCGAGGCGCCAGCCCCAAACCATGTCATGCGGCCGCCCCAAGCCAAGGAATTCCAGGCAAAGTCTCGGCCTCTCATGCGGGCGCCCTGTTCAATATGAGGCGTATGCCTCATTTCAACTTAAAAAAAATAAAAAAATAGAGACCTGTAAAAAAAAATAAAAATAAAATAAAAAAATATAGAGGCTGTAAAAAAAAATCGTAATTACGGAACGAAAGAAAGGACCCTAGCAATGGTCCATGTTCTCGGCCACATGGGCCACTTTGTCTCGTCCAGGCATCCCATTCTCTCGGCCAGCCCCTGCCTAGCTCCTTGGCCAACATTCCTTGTTCCAGCTCCAGCCCTTCCACAGCCCTTCCACTTTCACAATGTTGCAATTTAACCCCTAATCTTTGTAATTCCAGTTTACTCCCTTCTTTTCCCATATTTTCACTTTTGCCCATAAACTTTCTAAACCCAATATTCCTCCTTGTTTTCACTTAGTTGCATTTTGATCCCTTCTTTTCCCAGTTTTCCACTTTGGCCCCTATACTTTCAATCCAAGCTTAACTCCCCCATTTTTTTACCTAATTTTCATTTTAGCCATGTACTTTCAAATCTCTAGAAAATGGGCCATTATTCAATCATGATCAACAACAATATGGGAGTAGCTCGAGCCAAGGATCATCATGGGGGCCAGATTGATTTTCACCGCCTCAGTTGTCCCGAAAGGTAAACCTTTACCTTATTTGTTTTGTATTGGTGCATATGAGATTATGCATTGTTTAGTGAGAGGGGTGGAGTTTGTATAGTTATTTTTCTTTATTCTTTATTCTTTATTATTTATCAAAAAAAAATGAAAATTGAAAAAAAAATTGAAAAATAAAATAAAAAAAAAGAGAGGCCAAGTGAAAATCCGAAAGGGCACTTAGATAAAAGGTGAGGTTTTGAGATGTATTATCATTTATTCACCGATATTGGCGTCACAAGGGTGGTTTGGAGTCTCGGGTTAGGATTTTCATATTTGGTGTAGGAGGCTCGGTTAGAGGTGATTAGGATAGAAACCCTCGTTCTTTCTTGGAGTAATAAGGGGGCGTTGGTGCTTTCACGAGGTAAATTTTTGCTTAAGGATCACTGCCTTAGCAATTATTTCTTTTTATGAGGGTGTATGCAGTGTGAGCCAAGCGTGGGGGAAATATAGGACATATTTAGTTCCCCTTGGCTTTTATGTGTGGGCCCTAGTTCGGATGACCATTTACATGTTGGAGTTGGTATCGAGCTAGGGCCGTGTATTCATATGATTTTGAGGAGTGATAAGGAGACGGAATCATTTATATTTCGTATTGTTTTTGACTGACATGGATTGGTGGAGTAGAGGAGATTATGGGTCATTTTCCTCCCATGCTATCTGTTTAGACCGGTACTTAGAGTGGGGATAGGATATTACTCAGGGACGAGTAATGGTCTAAGCGTGGGGGAATTTGATGTGGCGGATTTCAGTATATGTAATTCCCTAATTTTCTAGACATTTTATCCTTATTTTAATGTATTTTAGACTAGTTTTGATGTAATTTTGAGTATATGTTGGATTGGTAAGTAGTAGGTAGATCATGGTATTTTTGAGACATGTTTTTGTAATTTTATGAGGTTCCTCGAAGTTTATCAGAAGTGCAGGGACCAAACTACAAAGCAACAAAGTTCAGTGGCTAGAAGGAAATTGTGGAAACTTGGAGGACCGAATTGAAGTTTGGGAATAAAGATACTTAATTAAATGAAGCCTTCAAGCTGCACGTGGAATCCAAGGCTGTGAAATGCATTGA
Source organism: Adenophora triphylla var. japonica (assembly GCA_022495995.1). Lineage (NCBI taxonomy): Eukaryota > Viridiplantae > Streptophyta > Magnoliopsida > Asterales > Campanulaceae > Adenophora > Adenophora triphylla. The sequence goes on along the minus strand of JAFEMH010007173.1, from coordinate 42,273 downwards.
CCGAGGCTTAAATCTGTGGACCACGCATGGAAAGGATTTTAATGTTATTTGAAGAAGGAGTATATAAACTCCTTTAACAATATTTTTAGGTTTATCATCTAGTGTTTAATTTTCCTAGAGAGAGCATGAGTTTTTCCATGGAAGCTTAAACTCATTGCTTTGAATTTGATTTCTTGAACCCCTATTTATCAATTTGAGGTATTTTTCTTTTCAATTTGTTTATCCCTGTTCATAATTTTACTTGTGCTTATTTTAGATTTATAACTAGGGTTTGTAAACCTGATCAATTCACTAGTTCTTTTTATGAATCTTTGCTAGAATTTTCTATGATTGTGCCAGTGTAGAAAATTCATGAGTAGCATCTTTACGATTTATGCATGTGCCATGGTAAATTGTGAAGTGGGTAAAATTAGATGATTATCTGTGTGAAATAATCATAGAAAGCATTCTTGATCTTAGTTTCTTAAACCGTTCATCAATTAATTATGCGATCTAGACTGTGCCAGTTAGATTAATTTATTAATTAGGGTTTCTAGTGAGTGTGACACTGCTAGTAACTATTCTGAAAGAAGAAACAGAGATTGAAACAGATCTTGTGATCAGGTGAATAGGGTGACATTGAAAAGAGATATCAATGATAATTGACTAATTAGGTAGGGACGGAATCAAATCTAAAGTGTTTCTAAATTATTGTTTTTGCTCTTAATTAGTTTAATTTCTGTTTTTAGGAATTAATTCATCAACAAACAAACTCCCCATTTGTGTGTGACTAGTTCGTAATCAATAACCGTTCTTCAGTGGTTCGATTCTGGACTTACCTTTGCTTGTGACCGAGTCCCGATTTAATTTAGTAGGTGTGCGATTAAAATATGGGAATATATTTATAGGACGGAAATTAAATAACTATGTGGAGGTTGATTGTGGTTAAGTGTATAAAGAGAATTGCAAGTAAATATTTAAATATTAATAATAAATAAGGTTATTCTCATTGATTTATTGATAGTATTTACATTTTGAATTACAATTTATACATTTTCTTTATTTTTTACAACACAAAATAATTTAAATTGATATTCTTATGTGAGGAAGAATTGATTTATTAAAAATAAATACTTAATAACAAAATTTTAATAAATCGTGCATCGCACGAAAATTAATATAGTTAAAATAATTTGTTTACTTTTGTGCAAGGCTCATGAGTGGTGTATATTAATTGATTACCTATATTTAGATCCTTATTAAAATAATTTGTTTACTTTTGTGCAAGGCTCATAAGTGGTGTATATTAATTGATTACCTATATTTTGATCCTTATTAAAATAATTTGTTTACTTTTGTGCATGACTATAGAGAATTGTACACCACAATTTTCTCTTTCAAAATTTTTTAAATTCAACATATGGATATTAAATTATAAATGGCAAAATGCTAATGATTGAGTGATTTGCCTAAAAAGGCTCATCCTAGGTGAGACAATTTTCATTATATCAAATCATTGGTGAAGAAGATAAGAAGGACATATATATTAAAAAATGAAACAAAAAGACATTGTCTAGTTTTTAGATTCAAAAACAAATCTATAACTATATAATAACAAGCTTTCGGTAAATTTTGAGAGATTGAGGGGCATTTTCGTCAATTCACGCAATGGCAAAATGGCAAAAAAGAGGTCTGAGAAATGATGTGGCAAGCCATGATTGGCCAAAAATAAATTCTATTTAAAAAAAAAAAAAAAAAAACACGTGTCGTCTAATGGGGGAGGGGCAATTATGTCTTTTCCTTGGCGCGTGGGAAGGACGCCCCGACAAAGGCGCGTTTAGTCCGCCTTTTTCATTTTATTTTTTTTTGACACATGTCATCTCCTCATTTGCTGGACGAATTTCGAAACCAAAAAATTATCCCATTTCTTTTACCTCAATTATTATATATTAAATTAATTTTTTTTATTTTTTTTTTCACCAAAATTCAAGATTTTTTTTCCTCTTTAAATAGAGACCTTTTTCATTTGATTTGGACAAAAAAAAATTCCCTTTTTTAAATATAAATTTGTTAACTATTCTTAACTAATTTTTCAATTTTTTTTAGTGAAAATTAATTAAGTTTAAAGTCATTTTTTTAATTATAAATGATAATAAAAAAATCTATCAATATATAATAACAAGGTTTTGGTAATTTTTTTGTCATTGAGGGGTATTTTGGTCATTTCACGGGGTGGCAAAATTGCAGTTAACTAGGCCAAAAATTCACGTGGCAATCAGTTATTGGGAGTTAATTTTTTTTTTTTAAAGACTTTGGCCACATGTCGCCCGTATGGCTAGGGGCATTTAAGACATTTACTTGGCGCGTGTATGACACGCGCCGACAAGGACGCGTTTCTCAGGTGTTTTTCCTTTCTTTTTTTTTTAAATAAGACATGTGTCACTGTGTGATTCGCTGGATGGATTTCAAAAAAAAAAAAAACTATCCCATTTCTTTTACCTCAATTATTATATATTAATTTAATTTTTTCAATTTTTTTTTACACCAAAATTCATAATTTTTTTTCCTCTTTAAATAGAGACTTCTTTCATTTGATTTGGACAAAAAAAAATCTTCTTTTTTAAATATAAATTTGTTAATTATCCTTTAGTAATTTTTCATTTTCTTTTTAGTTAAAATTAATTAAGTTTGAAGTAATTTTTTTAATTATAAACGATAATAAAAAAAATATTCATTTAAAAATTTTTTTTTAACACCAAAATTCATAATTTTTTTTCTCTTTAAATAGAGACTTCTTTCATTTGATTTGGACAACTAAAAAAAAATTTTAACATAAATTTGTTAATTATCATTTACAAATATTTCAATTTCTTTTTACTGAAAATTAATTAAGTGTGAAGTGATTTTTTTAATTATAAATGATAATAAAAAATATCTATCTATATATAATAACAAGGTTTTGGTAAATAGAAGGCCATTGAGGGGCATTTTAGTCCTTTCATATTGTGGCGAAATGGCAAATAAGAAAGCCAAAAATCAACGTGGCGTTGTCTAATTGGGTGAAAATAATTTTTTTTTAAATCACTTTAGACACGTGTCGTCCGGCTTGTGAGGGGCATTTCGGTCATTTTCTTGGCGCGTGTATATCACGCGCCGACAAGGGCACATCCATCCAGCTTTGTGTTTTTTTTTTTTTTTTTTTTTTTTTTTGGGAATTTGACATGTGGCATCGTTTAATTGGCTGAATGGATTTCAAAAAAAAAATTATCCCATTTCTTTGACCTCAATTATTATATATTAAATTATTTTTTTTATATTTTATTTTACACCAAAATTCATAGTTTTTTTTCTCTTTAAATAGAGACTTCTTTCATTTGATTTGGACGAAGAAAAAAAATCCCATTTTTTAAATATAAATTTGTTAATTATCCTTTACTAATTTTTTTCATTTCTTTTTAGTGAAAATTAATTAAGTGTGAAGTCATTTTTTAAATTATAAATGATAAAAAAAATAATCCTATTTTTTAAATTAATTTTTTTATTATTTTTTTTAACCAAAATTCATAAAAGAAAATTATCTTTGAAAAACCGGGTCTCTTTGGCCCGGCCCGTTAGGCCCGTGGGTTTAGGTGACCCGAACATGAAAAGTTTGCAAAAGCCCGGCCGGCCCGATGAAAAGCTGACATTTAAAAAAATAAATAAATAAATAAAACTAAAGAAAAAGTGTAATAATAAAGCCACTGCAATAAAAAATAAAAATAAATAAATAAAACTAAAGAAGAAGTTGACATTTTAAAAAAAAATAAAAATAAATAAAAATAGAGGAGAGAGAATTAGTGGAGGGAATAGTGGATGGGATATTAGAATATTAATAAAATATTTCCTTTTTGGGAAAGGTGACGCTTCAGACGGGATGTCATTTTGGGTAAAAACTAAAAAGTGACACTTCTAGCGGGACAGATGGAGTATATCCATCCGCATTCCATTCCATTCCGGGGCCTCCACCATCAACCAAGCAAGCTTGGCCCTCGCCTCGGACATGGCCGCGCCTCGTCTGGGAGATATCCCATATGGTAAATTAAAGAAACTTATTGCCTTGGCTATTACTATATATTCAAGCTTCAGCCAAGGTTTGCCCCTAACCTCTCGGCCGTGGCCTTGGCTTAGTCCGACTGTGGCCTTGGCGTAGGCCCATAAGTTTTCTATTTTTGTTTAGTGAAAATTAATTAAGTGTGAAATATTTTTTATTATTATAAATGATAATAATAATAATTTCACTAATAAAAAATTAAATAATATAAAATAAAATAAAGTATACTCTCTCCGTTCCAGCGAAGAGTGAATTTTTGGTCAAAATTTTGACAATAATTTAAAAATATAATAATGATCCTAATAAATATTCAAAAAATGTTATTGTTAAATATTATTAAGCGTGAAACAATAACAAATTTTTAAATTTTTATTAGGATCATTATTATTTATTTAAATTATTGGTCAACGTTGGTGTTGGTCAAAGTTGACCAAAAATCCACACTCCGCTGGGACGGAGGGAGTATATGGTTATCTATCTGTATATAATAACAAGGTTGCGGTAATTAAAGGGGGATTCAGTGGCAATTTCGTCAATTCACGTAGTGACAAAATGGCAAAAATTTCGGATGAAAAGATTTGTGGCGATCTATGATTGGCGTATATTTTCTTTAAATTTTTTTTCATTTAACGAAATTGTTAGTATTTTTATTTTTCTTCTAAAAATTAAATAAGTTAAATTGAAAATAAATATCATAATTATGTTCATAATGAGTTAATGTAAATAATTATGACATAATTATTTTGATGTACGAGCATGAGTTAATTGAAAGTTTTCATTTGAAAAAGTATGATATTAATTTTTATTATATAACTGTACTATCCTTTTGGTATGACCAAAGTTTTTTATTTATTTAAAAATTTCTCTTTATCAAAAAGAAATAAAAATTCACCTTTCTTTTTACTAGATTTTCAATCTTCACCTTTTTTTTAACTAATTTGAATAACTTCTTTCGTATTTCATAAACATGTTCGTGTGTTTTATTAAAAATTTTTAAATGATAAAATACTACAGAATTGTATATAGAGAAATGCATAATCCTTATAATTTTTGTTTTATTTCTATTTTATTGTTTTCTGATTTTTATGTACTGACAATGTAGTCTTTAAGAAAGTATTCCATAATGTATAAACGAATTGAGTTCTTGATTTATTTTAGTTCAATTTTTATCTTTTGCATATATAGTAAGGTCCCGTGCATCGCACGGGAGTCAATCTAGTTTATGTAATGTCCTATTGCCTTATACTTCTTCTTTTATTTTATTATATTATAATTGATTTGTTTATACCTAATCATTAAAATATGGGGGGCATTTACTTAAAAACTATTTTGAAAGATGGATATTATAGAAAAAAAAACACACACAAGTTGAATTATAAAAAATAACTCTTTAAATATTAAAAAAAAACTACTTTTTTATAAAAAAAATAATTTTTTTCCATTTATCTGTTAAATAACTGATAAATGCATTTATCAGATATAAACAACTGATAAATGCATTTATCAATGTCAAATGGATTTATCAGTTGTTTAACAAAAAAATCAAGCACAAAATACTCTTTAAAAAATTGATAAATGAATTTATCAGTTATAAACACTGATAAATGCATTTATCAATGATAAATGCATTTATCAGTTATTTAACTGAAAAAAAATTGGTTTTTGATTTATTAAATAAGATTGAAGAGGGAAAACCTATGAAAAAAGAGAGCATACATAGCTGTTGACTTTGATTGAAGAGGGAAAACCTATGAAAAAATGCAATGACAAAGATAATATATTACTATATCAATTAATCTTTTGATTTATTGAATAAGATTGAAGGCAATAAATAAAAAGATTGTTATCAGCTCAAATAATCCCTAAAAAAATCAAAGTTTGATTTGCTTAAATTAAGGAAAAAATTGGCTTTGTAATTAAAGTTTGAAAAATATTTAAACTGATTATAATTTAATTATTCAATTTTGTTTATTTAATTTTATAATTTACTTATAATTAATCCGTAAATTCAAATTTGAAATTCAAATCTGATTGTCTAAGTTTCAAAATTTAACTTTTGAAAATTTTATATATTGAATTTTTGTAAATTGTTAATTACTAGTTGAAATCAATAACATCTTTTTGAGGTATTTTTTTTGTAAATAACATCTTTTTGAGGTAATTTTTGGCAAAAACTTCTTAAAATATTTAGTGTAAGTTAGGTTTCAATCAAAAAATAGCAAACAAATAATTAGTTGCCAAAGTGATCATATGCATTCAAGAGTTGGTCTTATAAAAAACGCGTTTTTCTATAAGCTTAAGGAAAAATTATTTTTACACTGACACTTAATAATACATGCACTGACACTCTTCACACTGACACTTTTTTATACTAATGACACTTTTTTATACTAATGCTGGCACTTTTTTACCCTATACTGACACTCTTTATATTGGCACTTAATATACATGCACTGGCACTCTTTACACTGGCACTTTGATACACTAACACTGACACTTTGTTACATTAAGACTGACACATTTTTATACTAGCACTAAATATACATGCACTAACACTCTTTACACTGTCACTTTGTTACACTAACACTGACACATTTTTATACTAGCACTAAATATACATGCACTAACACTCTTTACACTGTCACTTTGTTACACTAACACTGACACTTTTTTACACTGACAGTTTATTACACTAACACTGGCACTTTGTTACACTGGCACTTTGTTATACTAACATTGGCACTAGCGGGGAAAACAAAACACATTTTTTCTAAGCTTAAAAAAAAATGCATTTTTTGTAAGATTTTGACTGCATTCAATTAAAAAAAAAAATATTGTCTCATTTACGAACCACGATCTTAAATACTTTCTTTATTTTATTTTTATCTATTGCATTTAGTGAACAAGAAATATACTTGTATCATTAAAAAAGAGAGAGGAAAATTAAAGTAAAATGAGTAATGGAAATTAAAGTAAAATGAGTAATGGAAATTATATGCAGGTATAATATCGGGTTTTCTAACTTATACCTTAAGTATAGGAATAGGATAAGAACTTTTATTATGGTAATAACATCAATTTTTTTCTAAGGTAATATAGCTATATTTTATAAATTTTTATTCAACCAATTTACACCATTAATTTCTCCTAAACTTTAGGAGAAAATTCCCTCCCAAAAATTCCCTCCAATTTTTTTCCCGTATAAATACTTATTCACTAAAAACACATTAATACTTTCTCGGTCACAAAATGCATGTTCAATTTTTTTAAAATCATTATAAATTTATTGATTTTTTTTTGTAACACCGTTCCATCTGATCCGATAGTGGACTATGATCATGCATACGTATCAAATTACCCTCTATTCTGTAGTCGGTTCAAATTGTGCATCAACAAGGAATAGGAATAGTTGGTGAAAAATCTAGTCAACATCGCGTTCGGATTTAAAATTACATTAGATGTAACTTATAAGTTATCACGTAATTTGCGTAGTAGTTGAAGAATTATTGGTTAAACAAGTTGATGATGTTGTTGTCATTCAGATTATCAACAAGATATTGTTAATATTTTATAAATGGAAAGTGGAAACAACAAATTAGGTTATTGCACTTCATCTTAATAATGGGACCACACACACACACACACTTGCTTAGAGGAGGAATCTTAATTAACACGTGGTCTCAATTATTTTGATGATTAGTCAATTGAAGAAGACGTTAACTATGTTTACTTTTATTTTTTATATAATTACTTTTTGTTGGTCAAATCTCACAACTCAAGGTTTACAATCTCAATCAATCAAATACTCAATTGTAGTTTTTCTTTTTAAAAAGAAAATCAAACGATTATCATTATTAGGCCCCGTCTTATCGAGCGATTTTATTAAAACGAATATAAAAAAACTTAATTTTTTTTTATTAAGCGTGTTAGTCAAGAGTTTTAGACGGTTGAATTTTAAAAAGCTGGGGATATTTTGGCCGCTCAAAATTATAGCGGCCAAAAAAAGCTCCGTTTAAAAAAAATTTCGTTTATAAAACAGTGCACCAGACGAGCCCTTAGACTAAGCGAAAAAGTACAAGTGTAGGCTCTCCACAAACAATAGAGGTTCAACCCAAATATTATCAGTCACTGCAATGACAGTTTGACGTACATGAAAAATGTAAAAACAGGAATAACAAAAAAGGGTGTTCGTGAATAAAGTTTCAGTGCCGCAACTTGAACTAGTATTGTTACGAAGCCATGAACCACCCAAAAATCGGATTTTATAATTATTCTCAGGCTTCCATCTTGTACCACTTTTACCAGTGCTATGGGACTCGCAGATGCTTCCAAGCATGGCTTGAACACTGCACTATAATGACATTCACAAATAAATTTTTCGAACAATATTTAGCTTTGAAATCACAACAATCTAAGGCATCTGGGTTAGCTATAGACCACCAATCAACTTTCCTGACAATGCTAAATAAAGCAACTTAAGATCACTAAAATCAAATCACTCATTTCTTCCATAATGACAGAAAATAAAAGAAAGGTGAAAGAAATTGAGTAGATAGGACTGTCGAACAGATTAACAAAGTACTGGTGTTAGCCCTGATATGATGACACCAAGGATTATACGAACAGATTTGTAGCGGAAAAATAAATACAAAAAACACGAAAAAAAATTAATGTTTACCATTTATCTACAGCAACTTGCTATACTCCCTCCGTCCCCAACCTAGGTGCCTAGTTTGACTTTGGCATGACATTTGACCATACAACTACGAGAAATTAGAACATTTTGATAAAATTTTAAAAGTTGTTATTGATTTATTACTAACAACACTAACAATTAAAAGTTTTAAATTTTAATTATAATATATCAATTTCTCGTAGTTGTATGGTCAAATGTCATGACAAAGTCAAACTAGGCACCTAGGTTGGGGACAGAGGGAGTATACAATAAAAACTTTTCTTTAATAAACGATTTAATGCTTTGGTTACAAAGTAAAAGAAATAAGAGAAAAAACGAAATACTTAAACACTAAAAATACAAGCTCAATAAGAACTTTGTGTAACACAATAATTATCACAAAATCACTCGAAAATAGCTGATCTCTGTTTTGAAATCGCATGAATGCATAGCAAACAATGATGCGGTCTTCTCTATTTATAAGCCGTGAAGAGTCTTTTCCTTTGAGAAAAAGGAAGTCCTAAGTCATGTAGAAATCTTTATTCCAAATTCATATATATTTTGGAATATTCTTCCTAGAAATCCTCTTCACCCTTTCCTAAAATAAAGACCATGTAAATCTCTAAGAAGATCACAAATACTTGCTTCATTGACTTGGATTTTTTCTTGTGTTGATCTTTTCCACAAATAGAGATTCCTAATACATGTGAGAGTCCTACAAAATAATCAAAAGATAAACTAAAACAAGGAAACTAATTAATATGTTAGTACATAAATAATAACAACTAAATAAAATAAAAAAGATATTTACAAATATATTCTAAAAATAAGAAAGATACAAATCCTAATAATTTGAAATCATCCTAGGTAAAAACGTGTGTAACAACTCACACTTACAATCTCTCCCTGATTTGTAGCTTTCTGGTCAAAACCAAAATTTGATAAATATCATATACACAAGACAACAAATAAATCAAAATACCAAATATAGAGACTCACCCTAAATTATCAAACAACCCAACTCCTCCTGAATTTGTTATCGCTTATCATCAAATTTTAATTTTCTCTCCTTTTTGACTTACTCTCCCCCCTTTTTACCAGAATGGAAGATATTAATATGAAAATGCAGCATGATGTGAGTATAGATGAAGCCACATCAAAAATCACACCATCCGCAACACTTTGTGTTCCCTCCAATGAAATAGAGAAAGACGGGGGTAGCCGATGAGAGATGAGTAAAGGGGTCTAGGGAGTCGAAAAACTGAGGATGGTAATTAACAAAACTGCTTCTCAATTCCTTTGAATTTCATGGAGATTAAGGACTTCAAAAAAATGACAATAAGATCTTTTCTTTTGTGAGTAATGTATCTGCATAAAAATATCAAATAATATTATAGAGCACGCTCTCCCTAACCACAAACTATTAGACAATGAACTATTTTCCAGTCTTCTCAACCTCTAGAATGTACTTACCCATTTTTTGTTGTGTGAAATTAAATTGTGGGTAGCTTTCACACTTATATACTCCCAATGATAACACTGTTTCGAATGATCTTATCAAATTTAACACAAACTATTATCTTTATATCGTTTGATCACATTAGAGTGGCTTCATATACTAGGTGGAACAGCTGTTTCCCTTTAGAATTGGCAGCCACTGAGAGACATCAATTATGATAAAAAGTAAGTTAACATTAGCTAACATATATTGAAAGAGTTCACAATCCAAAGATGAGACAAGTCAAGAGAGGAATTCAAGTGACCACACTGAGATATATAGTGCAAATTAAATTAATATGCATGCATTTTTTTAATAATTTACAATATAGGTGTAGACCATGATGTGACCACACATGGGATCACACAATCAGATGAAACACAAACAAATATACTTTCTTAGAGTGTAAAGTCTCTCAAAATCAATGGCCTTGGTGAAAATGTTAGCCAACTGATTTTCAGTTCTTACAAGGTCTAGGCTAAAAAAGATCTGCTCAATAAAGTCTCGAATAAAATGATGTCTAATTGTGATGTATCCAATTTTCTTTGGCGCCGACAAAACCTTTGGGGAAAGTTTAGTGAAAAAAGATTTTTCTTTGAATGGGATTAATCTTTATCGGACTTTGAAAAATCAACAGAGTCGCCATGCCATTTTAGTTTAAGGGCCAAAACTTTGAAAAATGCTCAAAATTAGAGAAATGAGTCCGGAGGTCACGTTACATTCCGGAAAGAACGTTTGGCGTTCACCCGAAATGTCTCGTATGACGAGTCTTCCATACTCGAAACTTTTTGTGTGTGTATATTTTGAAAAAGATTTTGAATTAAAAGAATTTTCTGGAAATAACAGAAATACAAGGGACTGGACTAGAAAACAGTTTAAAAATAGTGACTAAACTGAAAAATAACAGAAACTGGAAAACTGTTTGCAGATGACAATGTCATCCGCGTGGATGACTTTGTAGTGCAAGTTCATCCGCGCGGATAGGACTGCAGTCTCAATATTTTACAGTTTCTTAATCAGTCACTGTAATTTCTAGAAACTTAACTGGATTTACAAGACTTAACTGAAAACTGTAACTGGAAAAATAGAAAATAAAGGGATGTTGGATTTTTGGCATCCATTCTAGTCCTCTCTTTCCCTAGACTTTGATTAGTGATCATTAATGATGAATCCACTTAATCAAGCCATCCCGGGGGTACATTAGGACTTTGCAAGCATTTCATTTGCTAAGGGAAAGGGAGATTTTTACATATAAGTAAATTAACAAGAAAATTAGGTCAAGATGTATCAACTTTAGAGGAAGATCTCTAAGGTGGTCCCAAGAAGGACCATCCTTGAGACCTATACTCAAGTGTATCTCATACATCTTGTGTGACCTAAATTGTGTAAGTCTTAAGGATGTTCATCCATGGAAATGGTTCCAAGGTGAACATCTTAGACTATGGGGGGGGGGAACATTTACAAGAAAGTAAAGACTATGGACCCTTTGGAGTGATCATCTATGGAGATGGATTCCAAGATGACCACATCTTAGGTCAAGTAAACAACTATAAGCTAGGAATGTAAGGGGGCAAGGGAAATACATAATAAAAATGTGAACCCTTATAGAGAATCATCCATGAAGATGAACTCCATGGAGATCCTCTTGGATCATTGAGACAAAGAGGGAAGGGAGGTAAACAACAAGTAAACCAACTATTCTACATCATTTATGTTATGAAATGTATGTATGAATGAAGGAGATTTGAGAAGGGAGAACAAGGGTTTAACCAATTGTGATGATGCCACGATTTTCTATTTTTTTGAAAATCAAACGGAGTCGCCACGCCGTTTTTTTTAGGGCCAAAATTTGAAAAATGCCCAAAAATGAGAGAAGTGGGTTCGGAGGTCACATTACACTCCGGGAAGAACGATTAGCACGTTCACCTGGAATGCCTCGTAAAACGAGTCTTCCTAACTTGAAACCATTTGTGTGTGTGTGTGTGTGTTTTACAAAAAGGATTTTTCTGAAAATAAAAGTTTTGACTGGACTGGACTGAAATTAATCAAAACAGTGTGCTTCTGTGAGTGAAAAAGGCTGGAAACAAAAATATCTGCCATGGAACATTCATGTCCGCGCGGATCAGGACGAGCCTCAATCCTATCCGCGCGGATAAGGCAGTAGGTTTCATTTTTGGCAGCTTTCCAGTCTGATTCTGTAATTTCCAGAAAGTCAACTGGATTTACAGAATCAGAACTGGAGTTGCAACAGAAAATGTAAAGTAAAAAGGATATTTGAATTTGGCATCCATGCTTTGTCCCCATCCTTAGGCTTTGATTAGTGTCCCACTTAATTTGTTTAGTGGTGATTACTAAATCAAGCCATTATTAAGGTATATTAGGACTTTAAAACATTTCATTTGCTTGGGATGGGGGATTTGACATAAAATAAAGATTAATGCATGAAAATGAAATTTAGGTTAAAGGTGTATCAACTTTAGAGTGGATTTCTAAGGTGGTCATTAAGATGACCATCCTTGAGATCTTTAAACTCAATGTATCAACTTCACCCTTTTTTGTAACCTAGGAACCTTAGTGATCTTCATCCATGGAAATTGTTCCAAGGTGGAGATCTTAGGTTTAAGAGAAGAATATTTGCAAGGAAAGTTAAACAATTTAGAACATCCAAGATGGTCATCCATGGAGATTTTACCCCAAGGTGAACATTCTTAGGTCAAGTAAAGCAAATTTATGTAAAGACAAGGGACATTTAGGGAATAACATAAGAAAAGATGTAGATCTTCATGGAAGATCATCCATGGAGATGAACTCCATGGAGATCTTCCTAGATCCAAGGACAATATGCAAGAAGATCAACAATTAATAAGTAAAGCACAAGATAATGAAGATTCAACAAGTAGATAAACAAGATCTAGACAAATATAGAGAGATTAACAAGATTAAATGAAAATGATTGCTTGAACAAAGATAAGTTTGGTGTTAAAAGAAGGAGGGTTTTACTAATGGTGACACCCTATCTTCTTTGGTTAGAGTTTGACTTGAGGAGTATCAAGATTTAGTGTTTGGATTTGTGTTTAGGGCTTGTGTTTGAATGAGTGTTTGAAGGCTGTTTTTTGGAGATATTTCGGAAGAGTAACAGTGTGTAAGTTGTTGATGGCTAAACTGAGAGAGAAGGGTTGAATTTATAAGCTGAATTTAGGTTTCATTGATGTCCGCGCGGATGAGACTGAGTCTCATTCTTGTCCGCGCGGATTGGAACGTAAGCGTGCCTGATTCTGCGTAGAAAGCGGCCTTCTGAGTCGCTTCCAATTAATTAAAAGTTGGTCAAATTCTTGGAAATCACTCTTTCCAGCGAGATCCAACCTATTTTTGTTGTTCCTTTAAGGTCCTTCCTTGTTTAAATTGTCTTAGAAAGTGGCCAAAATGCCCTTAAATGTTTATTTGACGTTAAATTGGGATTGGCGGCTCAGATTGGGACACTTACAGTAGCCCCTCGGCGACGACACTTTCGGAGGAAGTGGGGTCGTCGATAAAAGTGAGGTCCCAATCTGTTGGGGAAAAGAGGGTGACAATTTTGGTCGGACCGCTCGGGAAAGGAATGACCATTTTGGTCTGATGGCTGAACCTAGTGATAGGCTACCTACGTATCCTTAAGAGGAATCAAGCCGGTCGTAGTTCGGGTCTTTCGACTATCTTCAGTCATTGACCTTAGAGTGATTGTTTTAGGATGTCAACCGGGTAATGATTTCGGTTTGTCGAATCAGAGGATGATTGCGATTTATCGCTTTCCTCGTATTTCGTATTGAAACCGAAGTGATAGCGTTTAGGTGCCTCAAGCCTTAATGATGGCGTTTTAGGTGCCTCGAACCTTGATGATGGCGTTTTAGGTGCCTCGAACCTTGATGATGGCATTTTAGGTGCCTTGGACCTTGATGATTGCGCTTTAGGTGCCTCGAACCTTGATGATGGCATTTTAGGTGCCTCGAACCTTAATGATGGTGTTTTAGGTGCCTCGAACCTTGATGATGGCGTTTTAGGTGCCTCAAACCTTGATGATGGCATTTTAGGTGCCTCGAACCTTGATGATGGCGTTTTAGGTGCCTCGAACCTTGATGATGGCGTTTTAGGTGCCTCGGACCTTGATGGTGGCGTTTTAGGTGCCTCGAACCTTGATGATGGCGTTTTAGGTGCCTCGGACCTTGATGATGGCATTTTAGGTTCCTCAAACCTTGATGATGGCGTTTTAGGTGCCTCGAACCTTGATGACGGCGTTTTAGGTGCCTCGAACATTGATTTGAAATGATTTCCTTCGATGGTTTGCATCCTTTCGTTGGGGACGGACTCTGAGGGGATAGACGGTCCTTTGGTGGACTTCATTTGAAGGGATCGGTCTATGTTTGTTGCCGTAGATGGAAACGAGGAAAGAAATGGGATTTCGTTAGCTTTCTTCGGGGAAATCGGGCTTACGTTTTACTGTCGAGGAAAAGGATTACCGTATTGGTCAAGTGGCTGGACCTATGGTAGGCTACCTACGTATCTCGAATAGGAATCAAGCCTATACGTAGTTCGGAAGCTGCTGGGGATGGAAATTAGGAAAGAAACGGGATTCCGTTAACTTTCGTTGGAGAAAACGGGCTTACGTTTCACTGCCGGAGGTGAAAACGAGGAAAGAAACGGGAATCCGTTAACTTTCGTTGGAGAAAATGGGCTTACGTTTTACTGCCGGAGGTGAAAACGAGGAAAGAAATGGGATTCCGTTAACTTTCGTCGGGGATGAACCTAAGTTGAGGTTTAGTTCAGGAGTATGAACCTAAATGGGGACTTAGCTCAGGAGTATGAACCTAAGTTGAGGTTTGGTTCAGGAGTATGATCCTACATGGGGACTTAGTTCAGGAGTATGAACCTAAGTTGAGGTTTGGTTCAGGAGTATGAACCTTAATGGGGACTTAGTTCAGGAGTATGAACCTTAGTTGAGGTTTGGTTCAAGAGTATGAACCTAAATGGGGACTTATTTCAGGAGTATGAACCTAAGTTGAGGTTTGGTTCAGGAGTATGAACCTAAATGGGGACTTAGTTCAGGGGTATGATCCTAAGTCAAGGTTTTGGTTCAGGAGTATGAACCTAAATGGGGACTTAGTTCAGGAGTATGATCCTAAGTCGAGGTTTGGTTCAGGAGTATGAACCTAAATGGGGACTTAGTTCAGGAGTATGAACCTAAGTCGAGGTTTGGTTCAGGAGTATGAACCTAAATGGGGACTTAGTTCAGGAGTATGAACCTAAGTTGAGGTTTGGTTCAGGAGTATGAACCTAAATGGGGACTTAGTTCAGGAGTATGAAGCTAAGTTGAGGTTTTGTACCTGAGGGAGACTATTTGAAGGTGTTCTCGCTGGGGAAGATTCGAGCTTACAATAACTACCGGGATTTAGGTATTCGAATCCAAGATGGTGGTGACTTGAGGCGTCTGAGTCAAGCTGGTGCAGACTTGAGGGTCTTGCCAGTTATTTGGGCAATTTTGTTGAAGTCATTGTCATTACGCTTCGATGGAGACCATCCTTGCTGCGAAGAGGCTTCAGGTTGTAACGAAAAACTGGTCTTTCATGTTTGAATTGCTGCATTTGTTAGTAGAGAGGAAGATGCATATATGACCTTCATGATGACAGATGCATGCATAGAACCAAAATGATTATGAGAGTATCACTGCATATGTTCGCGTGATGATGCATTTACTTGCTTTTGGAGATGCACCTAGCCTAAGCTTTTGGCAGGCAAATTATGATTTATGATCTTCAATCACTTAGGATTGTTCCTATTGATTCAAGTTTTGTGCATGCTACATGAGCCCTGGGGAAATTTTTGTGGGGATGCATGGTCGTGAGAGGGTTTGTATGTGTTTATGTATAGCAGGGTGAACCCTCTCCCATGAGGTGGGGAAATGTATGAGTGATGGACGATATAGTGCAGTCTAGGCAAGTCGGGGATGCTCCCGGGATTACAAATTGCAGCAGATTGAGTTGTTGCTGGGGAGAATAAGGTGTGTCGTGCACCCGAGACGGCAAGCAGCAGAGAACGTGCAAAGAATGCCCTGTTTTTGAAGAGATGACTAGGCGAAGCCCCAGATCTTGATGAGGTGACCATGGCGAAGCCCCAGTTGATGATGCAAAGCAAACCAGGAGGGAATCTGGTGAAGAGAGCCTGAGAGAATAGCTTAAGAAAAAGCCCCAGCTTGGAGAGATTCAATGCATCCCTATTGCTGACAGAGTCATCTTGTGGCCACAGAGGCAACCCATCATTTCAAACTTTAGTCAATCAGTCAATGGACAAGACTCAGAAATGTTTACGTGCAGGGGCACATATTTCGAAAAGTGGGAATGAACCCCAATTTTGTGTGTACACACTCGCTTTAGGTTTGACTCTTTTGAGAGAGTATAAGCATCACATGGTGTGGAAAAGTGTATGGAAGCCCCTGCTGACAGAAAGACAGTGTTTGGCTCTATTTACCTATGATGGAGAGAGAGAAGACTTTTCGAGACACTTGAAAACTTGTCATATTCATGATAATCACAAGGCTGCTTAAAACCCTTTATTGATGTTCGGGTTATTCGAACACTAAATCTGATATGAACAAACATTTTGATTAATCATGAGGAGAAAGTCGACCAATATCAATAATCAAGGTTGGCGAATCGTGAAGAATGTTTGTTTATATGAGAGGCCATTGATGAGATCGAATTTTCCGGGATTTGAATGTGTTTATGACCGGACCATTTCTGGTTGCCTACATTCCCCTCATTGTGAGGAGCTCAGGTCACCGTAGTTCGGGTTTTTCCCGGTTGAAAAGAGAACGAATGTTGAAATTCGCAGATCTGAGGACCTTTGAGGATTTTGAGGATTTGGAGGATTGAAAAGCATGTCCTCCTGGAGTGTCATCGAAAGACACGGATGCGAAGCCCCAGTGGGACATCCACGGCAAGTGTTTGCGAGGAGAAATGAAATATGCTCACATGAAGTGTCAAATGGATGGACTGAATTTGCACAATCTTAGATTGATGATTTTGAACCAAGATGGGATAGATTCCAATTTAAGCAAGCAATAAAGCATTAATTTGATTTAGCTCTCGAAGATATTAGAATGAAATTACTATCCGCTAGGGACTGTAGCTGGGTTTCCGGGTTTCCGGGTTTCGATCGGCCATTGGGTGATTTAGGATTTCATGACCTCTTAAGATGAGAGGTCGGCTGGGCTTTTTGCTGACTAAGCCTCTAAAGATGAGAGGTTGGCTTGCAGGGATGTGTTTAGAAAATCTACAGCGAGGAAGATTGATTACCTCTAAGAATGAGAGGTCAGATTTTGACTTTGGCCAAAGGCAAGGATAATGGTAATGGGAATTTCCTCTAAAAGCGAGAGGATGGCTTGGGATTGATTAAGGAAATGGGAGTATCCTCTAAAATCGAGAGGATGGCTAGGGATTGATTAAGGTAATGGAGTATCCTCTAAAATCGAGAGGATGGCTTGGAATTGATTAAGGTAATGGTGAGAGAAAGTCCAAGCTATCGATAACTTTTGCGAACTTGCGAGAATTCGGGCTCCTTTTTGATCATTGGAGAGCTTCTTGAGGAGTCGGGGACTTTTGCTGAATTGTGAGGATCGATAGTCCCTCCTCTTATTTTTTTTTTTTAATAACTTGGAAGGCCTCCTGAGGAGTTGATGATTCTTGCTGAATTGTGAGGATTTAGAGTCCTTTTTCTTCTTTTTTTTTTAATAACTTGGAAGGCCTCCTGAGGAGTTGAGGATTCTCTTTGTTTTTCCTTCATGGCTTGAGATACTTTGCGCATCGCCGACT
The DNA here is from genome assembly GCA_022495995.1 of Adenophora triphylla var. japonica. Classification (NCBI taxonomy): domain Eukaryota; kingdom Viridiplantae; phylum Streptophyta; class Magnoliopsida; order Asterales; family Campanulaceae; genus Adenophora; species Adenophora triphylla. The sequence continues at coordinate 24,190 of JAFEMH010007173.1, read as the reverse complement.
CTCGAAGCTAACTTCTTGGGCTTGCTTGGACTTCTCTTAGCATGGAGCAAGAATGATGGCTAAATCGGGTTTCAAAACACGCCGATCTTGAAATGAAAGGGTATTGTTTGGTGAGGGTGAGGTAAAGGTTTTCCCTACGGGTGAATGGCTTCAACCGCAATCCCTACCGGATGACCTAAACGAAATTAAGTCTTCATTGCTTGCTTAAGCTTTAAATGAGAAAAGATCCACGCAAATTCATCGAGCAACGAAATGATGAGGGTGATGAAAGGGATGTGAGCATATGAGATGCAAGGTGGGGAGTTGGTAAGCCCCAATTTGAGAAGGATATCAATTGATTTTCTCACTCCAATTAATTTAAATATTAATCATTTCAAAGCATTAGTGGTTGAGCAGCACAAGTGATCATCTAGGATAAAACCATTTCAATTAAGTGTAACGTGGGTGTGCAAGTGATGTCTCGAGTCTAGCAAGAAAAGAAAAAAGACTTATATAAAAGTTAAACATTTAGCTACTATGTCCAAAATGGACTAAAACAAATGTCCAGGAAGGACTTAGGTGAAAGAGAAAAATACTAGAGCCTACAAAGGTTGACTAAAAGACTATTCATTGGTACTTGAATTTCAGGCCTCAAAAGGGCTCAGTCATCTGCGCTGCGGCTTCGTGGATGAAGGGACCTTAGGCTCACTAGAGTAAATGACATAGTAGTCAAATCCTCTTAAAGGTTCCCCAAGTATCCCCACACTGGTATCACCGGCTTCAAATTTTTCTTTCAACTTTTGCTGGGAAGAGGCTTTCTTCTTTTTGGGAGGACGATCTTCGTTTATCCAATCTTGATAGTCCCTCTCGAGGCAGTCAGGGCAGTCACAGATATCCCACCAAATGTGCTCAACAGTTGGGGGTGAATTCGGGGTTTCAGGCCGAGCTGTGCTAGGATGGTTCTGAGTTGAGCTAGATTGAGGAGATTTGCTGCAGGGCTTGCTTGGAAGCAAATGGTTGGATTCCGAGAGGCATTAGAAGCCGGGGGAACAGGCAAGTATTTGTCCTTCAGGGGAACCCCAGTCAGTTGGGGGATTGCCAATGTTTCGAAATGACGTGTGGCCTCTTCGATCCAGGCCTGCTGTTCATTCTGGCATTCCTCGAGAGCCCTGACGGCTAAACACATTTCCTCCATTGTTTTCAAACCTTCATTCCCTCTACTGATATATGCAGGACCGGTATCATTCTGAGAGGGGACACCTGACGGCTGCTGAGGCATGCCGAATTGCTCCATCCCTGACTGCTGTTGGGGTGGCGGCATTTTAAATTGCTGTTTGGGGGCTAGCTGGCCTGTAAATCGACGGGCAAGAGTTCCGGCGGTGGTGACATAGGAAGCTGGTGGTGGCATCCTGACATATCCGGGACGATTGAGAGTGGGAGAAGGATTTTCTTCCTTCTTCACGGTAAAAGTGCCGTCAGGATCAAGACTGGCGGCCAAACCATGGCTCCTGAAGGCCTCTAGAAGGTTGTCAATTTGTGCTTCATGTCGCAGTCTCATCTGCTCTACCAACTGGATCCAATCTTTGAGTGCATGCAGGGATCTCGGGAGGATAGGTCTGTCCATCATTCTCAAATCCGGATTTGAGATTAATCATTTAGGGATCTTCACCAGTTTCCACATTTTCCTTGGCATGCGAAAGCTCTCCGATTTCAATCATGTTCACTTGGTTATGGTTTCTTGGAAAAGGATTTTTGACTGTATTAGGCCCCTCGGGGGCTTCTAACTTTCCTTGCTCTATCAAATCTTGGATTGCATTTTTCAGGGGGACGCAATCATCTATCAGGTGCCCGTGATACTGATGAAAGGCACAATGCTTGGAGGTATCTTAAGGAGCATTGGGGTTTCTAGGCTGATAATTATCTAAAGACGGGAGCAAACCTTCTTTTACCAAACCTCTGAAAATATCACTCAAAGGCATCCCAAAGTCTCCCAAGCCTTGGAGCCGGGATCTGGATGCATCAGGTTTCTTGGGAAGAAAGGGAGTGGCATTGTTATAGTCCTGTCCCGAATGGGGCTGGGCAGGAGTCGTGTTGGAGGTGGAAGAAGCTCGATATCTGTAAGTAGGTGCAACAACTTGCTGTTGATTGTAAGCCCTCTCAAATTTAGCCCCGGAATTGACCATTGACCGCAGATCCGGATAGGGGAAATTGCTAAGTGAGGTCCTTAAATGTGGCTTCAAGCATGACTGGAAGATGTCTAACTGCTCCTCGTCAGAGGGAGGGATGGCCATTTCACTGAGCTTCAAGTTCCACCTTTTATAAAAATCCCCAATATTCTCATTAGGGCGCTGCATCGTTGTCTGCAGGTCAACTCTGTTTGTCTCCCATTCCAAGTTGGCTTTATAATTATTTGTGAAAGTACTGGTAATTTGTTCCCAAGTAGCCCTAGCTTCAGGCTTCAATCGAAAGAACCATTTCAAAGCTCCTGACTTCAAAGAGAAACTGAAGTAGTCGGCCAACTGCTGGTTTGTGCATCCCTTAGCTTTCATTGCCAAAGTATAGGTGTCCAAGTGAGTTTTAGGGCACGCACTCCCATCAAAAAAGTCGAGATTGGGCATCACGAACTTGTGAGGCAGGGGTATAATGGAGTCGGGATCTGTAGGCCGAAGAAGCCGGTGTGTTCTTTTTGACAAATCAATTCAAGAAGGCTGCGCTTTCATTTCCTTGTGTTGCTCCATAAATCAGGCCAAATGGGGATCCAAAGGTGGAGCGGGAATGCCTGAGCCGATATTTGAGCTAGGAAGAGGGCTAGCTGTTGGTGGTGCACCGGTGGAAGGAATACCATATCCCGGAGCATAGGTGAAAACCTGTCCTTGGCCCAAATTACCCTGGGGAGTGTAGGTAGGAGCTTGGGCAAAGGGATAGAACCCAGCGGCTTGCTGTCGGCTTCCAATTGGCAGAGAAGGTGGAGGCAGACCTGAGGTAGCCGGATAGCTCGGGTTTCCAGAGTGAGACTCATAAGTAGGCTTAAATGCAGGTTGCTGTCCCTGGTTGTTGAACTGCGTGGCTGGCTGTGGAGAGGGTGTATAACCGGGAGGATACTGTGGTCCTGGTGATTCTGATGAGACCGGGACAGGGGCTTGGTGGCCCATTGAACCCTGAGTGAGAAATGGGTTTGTGGGAGCTGGCGAGGTGTTAAGAGCGGCTGAACCAACATCATTTTGAGGAGGGGCTCCTGACTGCTGCCCTAGACCGAATTGTGGCAGCGGCATTCCAAACTGTTGCTGTGGTACCCTGAACTGTTGCTGCGAAGATCCGGGCTGATTGGTCCCAAACTGAGGCGGGATCCCAACTTGATGTGGCATTCCGAGGTACCCCCAACCATGGGAAGACATTCGGTACTGATTTTGTCCCCACTGAGGAACTGCGAATTGATTTGTCACGTCAGACTGCATGGGTCCAGTAGTCTGTGGTTGAGGAGCTGGCTGACTCATAGATCAAGAAGCATGGGCTCCGATAGTAATATCATAGGAGGTTGGTGGTGGCATCCTGGAGAAGTCATGGCGATCGAGAGTGGGATTGGGGTCCTCCTCTTCTTCCACGGTGAAAGTGCCATCGGGATTGAGACTGGCGGCCAGACCATGGCTCCTAATAGCCTCCAGCAGGCTATTCATCTGTGCTTCCTGTCGCAATCTCATCTGTTCGGCTAATTGATTCCATTGCTGTTCTGTTTGGGGAGTCCCGGGAGGCGGAGTGATGTTTTCCCCATCGTTACCAGCTGATGCAGACATTCTGAAACTCGGAGTCGAAACAAACGGTGAAGCTGACGATGCGCTTGACTCTTCCCAACTGATCAAACGGTGACCCAGCGCCCGAAACCAAGATTTGTGAGGAGCTGCGGGGGAAAGACACGAGGGTTCAGATATTTGGGAATGAAGGAGGGTAAGTGTTTGGGCTTAGGGCTCATGCAACATGCAGTTATTTGTTCTCGTTTACTTAAAGCATGTTTTATTAAAACCTAAGCGGTTGGAAAATATTGCTCTTCTTTTTCCTTTTTAACTACTCTAAGTCCTGGATCAGTGGGACCCATCACTACGCCTGCGGACCCTCAACCTGTAACCCCGAACAAGGGTTTCGTAGGACAAGCAGGTCCCACAGACCGAAAAGAAAAATGATCCTAAAGTTTGGCGGGTAATCGAGTCTTAACGCGTTTTCGATGTAAATTACGGGCGAAGCTGACGTCAAAGGTCAAGATCGTGTTGAGGGGCTCGACAAAAGGTCGGCATGGCCTTGACTGATAAATGTCCATAATTGATCTTGACCCGTCGTCAGTTAGGCCGTAATTAGACATGGAATATTCATTAATCCTTGATGACTCAGTGTCATGCCGGGAGTCGGTGCATAAGTTGTGCAAGTCAAAGTCAAAGTCAAGGCGCCAGTCAAGATCGGGTCAAAGTTCATGACGGAAAACCGGCATGACCTTGACTGATTAGGGTCTCCGAAAGATATTGACTTGGCGTGCCGACTAAGGTTTGACTGGCAAGGTGTATATACAGACATGGCACGACACGGAGCAAACTAAAAACTAACCGGGTCTTGGACAAAGTGTGTCACGGACAAGTGCAAGGTCGACACGAGGCTCCAAGGGATGTTTGGGTCGTCCCGTACTCGCACCGAGAGGCGTAGTAAGGCCAAACGAGCTGCTACTAGGATTTTCCCGGGTTAAGGAAGTAGTGTGCAGTGTAAGGCAAAGTGCGCGTAGTGTGCGGCAGTCTATCTTCTTTTTCTGAGTAAAATAGAAATTTTCACATGTGTTTTAAGAGCATGATGCATGCAAAAAAATTTGAAAATGGTTTTTTTTTTTTTGAAAATATTTTCAATTTTTTTTTGAAAACAAATGAACACATAAGCACATAAGCACAAAATTCAAACAGTTAAGGAAACGGGTCCGACAGTCAAAATTTTGACTTTACCGAGGCGGTCAAAAAGATAATAACGGGAAATGGGGGAAACAAACACACACACACACATACAAATGGTTTCAAGTATCGGGACGGAAGTTTGACCCACAAAAGCTTTTCTTTTTTTTTTTATAAAATGATACCGGTACGTGGCTTTGTTAGACCATAATTTATCCCAAGCCTCGGGTTAGGAAGCGGTACAGGAAGCTTAATGGTTTTCACCTATATACCAAATATCATTTTTTTATTATTTTTTTTAAAAAAAACTTATTTCAAATCTCCCCAGCGGAGTCGCCACTGTGATGATGCCACGATTTTCTATTTTTTTGAAAATCAAACGGAGTCGCCACGCCGTTTTTTTAGGGCCAAAACTTTGAAAAATGCCCAAAAATGAGAGAAGTGGGTTCGGAGGTCACATTACACTCCGGGAAGAACGATTAGCATAATCACCCGGAATGCCTCGTAAAACGAGTCTTCCTAACTTGAAACCATTTGTGTGTGTGTGTGTGTTTTACAAAAAGGATTTTTTGATAATAAAAGTTTTGACTGGACTGGACTGAAATTAATCAAAACAGTGTGCTTCTGTGAGTGAAAAAGGCTGGAAACAAAAATATCTGCCATGGAACATTCATGTCCGCGCGAATCAGGATGAGCCTCAATCCTATCCGCGCGGATAAGGCAGTAGGTTTCATTTTTAGCAGCTTTCCAGTCTGATTCTGTAATTTCCAGAAAGTCAACTGGATTTACAGAATCAGAACTGGAGTTGCAACAGAAAATGTAAAGTAAAAAGGATATTTGAATTTGGCATCCATGCTTTGTCCCCATCCTTAGGCTTTGATTAGTGTCCCACTTAATTTGTTTAGTGGTGATTACTAAATCAAACCATCATTAGGGTATATTAGGACTTTAAAACATTTCATTTGCTTGGGATGGGGGATTTGACATAAAATAAAGATTAATGCATGAAAATGAAATTTAGGTTAAAGGTGTATCAACTTTAGAGTTGATTTCTAAGGTGGTCATTAAGATGACCATCCTTGAGATCTTTAAACTCAATGTATCAACTTCACCCTTTTTTGTAACCTAGGAACCTTAGTGATCTTCATCCATGGAAATTGTTCCAAGGTGGAGATCTTAGGTTTAAGAGAAGAATATTTGCAAGGAAAGTTAAACAATTTAGACCATCCAAGATGGTCATCCATGGAGATTTTACCCCAAGGTGAACATTCTTAGGTCAAGTAAAGCAAATTTATGTAAAGACAAGGGACATTTAGGGAATAACATAAGAAAATATGTAGATCTTCATGGAAGATCATCCATGGAGATGAACTCCATGGAGATCTTCCTAGATCCAAGGACAATATGCAAGAAGATCAACAATTAATAAGTAAAGCACAAGATAATGAAGATTCAACAAGTAGATAAACAAGATCTAGACAAATATAGAGAGATTAACAAGATTTAATGAAAATGATTGCTTGAACAAAGATAAGTTTGGTGTTAAAAGAAGGAGGGTTTTACCAATGGTGACACCCTATCTTCTTTGGTTAGAGTTTGACTTGAGGAGTATCAAGATTTAGTGTTTGGATTTTTGTTTAGGGTTCGTGTTTGGATGAGTGTTTGAAGGTTGTTTTCTGGAGATATTTCGGAAAAGTAACAGTGTGTAAGTTGTTGATGGCTAAACTGAGAGAGAAGGGTTGAATTTATAAGCTGAATTTAGATTTCATTGATGTCCGCGAGGATGAGACTGAGTCTCATTCTTGTCCGCGCGGATTGGAACGTAAGCGTGCCTGATTCTCGAAACGATTTTAGGCTGCTTGCAATTAATTAAAAGTTGGTCAAATTCTTGGAAATCACTCTTTCCAGCGAGATCCAACCTATTTTTGTTGTTCCTTTAAGGTCCTTCCTTGTTTAAATTGTCTTAGAAAGTGGCCAAAATGCCCTTAAATGTTTATTTGACGTTAAATTGGGTTGAAGGAACATTGGCGGCTCAGATTGGGACACTTACAGTAGCCCCTCGGCGACGGCACTTTAGGAGGAAGTGGGGTCGTCGATAAAAGTGAGGTCCCAATCTGTTGGGGAAAAGAGGGTGACCATTTTGGTCGGACCGCTCGGGAAAGGAATGACCATTTTGGTCTGATGGCTGAACCTAGTGATAGGCTACCTACGTATCCTTAAGAGGAATCAAGCCAATCGTAGTTCGGGTCTTTCGACTATCTTCAGTCGTTGACCTTAGAGTGATTGTTTTAGGATGTCAACCGGGTAATGATTTCGGTTTGTCGAATCAGAGGATGATTGCGATTTATCGCTTTCCTCGTATTTCGTGTTGAAATCGAAGTGATAGCGTTTAGGTGCCTCAAGCCTTAATGATGGCATTTTAGGTGCCTCGAACCTTGATGATGGCGTTTTAGGTGCCTCGAACCTTGTTGATGGCGTTTTAGGTGCCTTGGACCTTGATGATGGCGTTTTAGGTGCCTCGAACCTTGATGATGGCATTTTAGGTGCCTCGAACCTTGATGATGGCATTTTAGGTGCCTCGAACCTTGATGATGGCGTTTTAGGTGCCTCGAACCTTGATGATGGCGTTTTAGGTGCCTCGAACCTTGATGATGGCGTTTTAGGTGCCTCGGACCTTGATGGTGGCGTTTTAGGTGCCTCGAACCTTGATGATGGCGTTTTAGGTGCCTCGGACCCTTATGATGGCGTTTTAGGTGCCTCAAACCTTGATGATGGCATTTTAGGTGCCTCGAACCTTGATGATGGCGTTTTAGGTGCCTCGAACATTGATTTGAAACGATTTCCTTCGATGGTTTGCATCCTTTCGTTGGGGACGGACTCTGAGGGGATAGACGGTCCTTTGGTGGACTTCATTTGAAGGGGTCGGTCTTACGTTTGTTGCCGTAGATGGAAACGAGAAAAGAAACGGGATTTCGTTAGCTTTCGTCGGGGAAATCGGGCTTATGTTTTACTGTCGGGGAAAAGGATTACCGTATTGGTCAAGTGGCTGGACCTATGGTAGGCTACCTACGTATCCCGAATGGGAATCAAGCCTATACGTAGTTCGGAAGCTGCTGGGGATGGAAATGAGGAAAGAAACGGGATTCCGTTAACTTTCGTTGGAGAAAATGGGCTTACGTTTCACTGCCGGAGGTGAAAACGAGGAAAGAAATGTGATTCCGTTAACTTTCGTTGGAGAAAACGGGCTTACGTTTTACTGCCGGAGGTGAAAACGAGGAAAGAAACGGGATTCCGTTAACTTTCGTCGGGGATGAACCTAAGTTGAGGTTTAGTTCAGGAGTATGAACCTAAATGGGGACTTAGCTCCGGAGTATGAACCTAAGTTGAGGTTTGGTTCAGGAGTATGATCCTACATGGGGACTTAGTTTAGGAGTATGAACCTAAGTTGAGGTTTGGCTCAGGAGTATGAACCTAAATGGGGACTTAGTTAAGGAGTATGAACCTAAGTTGAGGTTTGGTTCAGGAGTATGAACCTAAATGGGGACTTAGTTCAGGAGTATGAACCTAAGTTGAGGTTTGGTTCAGGAGTATGAACCTAAATGGGGACTTAGTACAGGGGTATGATCCTAAGTCAAGGTTTTGGTTCAGGAGTATGAACCTAAATGGGGACTTAGTTCAGGAGTATGATCCTAAGTCGAGGTTTGGTTCAGGAGTATGAACCTAAATGGGGACTTAGTTCAGGAGTATGAACCTAAGTCGAGGTTTGGTTCAGGAGTATGAACCTAAATGGGGACTTAGTTCAGGAGTATGAACCTAAGTTGAGATTTGGTTCAGGAGTATGAACCTAAATGGGGACTTAGTTCAGGAGTATGAAGCTAAGTTGAGGTTTTGTACCTGAGGGAGACTATTTGAAGGTGTTCTCGCTGGGGAAGATTCGATCTTACAATAACTACCAGGATTTAGATATCTGAATCCAAGATGGTGGTGACTTGAGGCGTCTGAGTCAAGCTGGTGCAGACTTGAGGGTCTTGCCAGTTATTTGAGCAATTTTGTTGAAGTCATTGTCATTACGCTTCGATGGAGACCATCCTTGCTGCGAAGAGGCTTCAGGTTGTAACGGAAAACTGGTCTTTCATGTTTGAATTGCTGGATTTGTTAGTAGAGAGGAAGATGCATATATGACCTTCATGATGACAGATGCATGCATAGAACCAAAATGATTATGAGAGTATCACTGCATATGTTCGCGAGATGATGCATTTACTTGCTTTTGGAGATGCACTTAGCCTAATCTTTTGGCAGGGAAATTATGATTTATGATCTTCAATCACTTAGGATTGTTCCTATTGATTCAAGTTTTGTGCATGCTACATGAGCCCTGGGGAAATTTTTGTGGGGATGCATGGTCGTGAGAGGGTTTGTATGTGTTTATGTATGGCGGGGTGAACCCTCTCCCATGAGGTGGGGAAATGTATGACTGATGGATGATATAGTGCAGTCTAGGCAAGTCGGGGATGCTCCGGGAGTACAAATTGCAGCGAGATTGAGTTGTTCTTTGGGGAGAATAAGGTGTGTCGTGCACCCGAGACGGCAAGCAGCAGAGAACGTGCAGAGAATGCCCTGTTTTTGAAGAGATGACTAGGCGAAGCCCCAGATCTTGATGAGGTGACCATTGCGAATCCCTAGTTGATGATGCAAAGCAAACCAGGAGGGAATCTGGTGAAGAGAGCCTGAGAGAATAGCTTAAGAAAAAGCCCCAGCTTGGAGAGATTCAATGCATCCCTATTGTAGACAGAGTCATCTTGTGGCCAAAGAGGCAACCCATCATTTCAAACTTTATTCAATCAGTCAATGAACAAGACTCAGAAATGTTTACGTGCAGGGGCACATCTTTCGAAAAGTGGGAATGAACCCCAATTTTGTGTGTACACACTCGCTTTAGGTTTGACTCTTTTGAGAGAGTATAAGCATCACAAGGTGTGGAAAAGTGTATGGAAGCCCCTGCTGATAGAAAGACAGTGTTTGGCTCTATTTCCCTATGATGGAGAGAGAGAAGACTTTTCGAGACACTTGAAAACTTGTCATATTCCTGATGATCACAAGGCTGCTTAAAACCATTTATTGATGTTCGGGTTATTCGAACACTAAATCTGATATGAACAAACATTTTGATTAATCATGAGGAGAAAGTCGACCAATATCAATAATCAAGGTTGGCAAATCGTGAAGAAAGTTTGTTTATATGAGAGGCCATTGATGAGACCGAATTTTATGGGATTTGAATGTGTTTATGACCGGACCATTTCTGGTTGCCTACATTCCCCTCATTGTGAGGAGCTCGGGTCACCGTAGTTCGGGTTTATCCCGGTTGAAAAGAGAACGAATGTTGAAATTCGTGGATCTGAGGACCTTTGAGGATTTTGAGGATTTGGAGGATTGAAAAGCATGTCCTCCTGGAATGTCGTTGAAAGACACGGATGCGAAGCCCCAGTGGGACATCCACGGCAAGTGTTTGCGAGGAGAAATGAAATATGCTCACATGAAGTGTCAAATGGATGGACTGAATTTGCACAATCTTAGATTGATGATTTTGAACCAAGATGGGATAGATTCCAATTTAAGCAAGCAATAAAGCGTTAATTTGATTTAGCTCTCGAAGATATTAGAATGAAATTACTATCCCAGGTAGGAGGCTAATAGCTGGGTTAGGGTTTCGATCGGCCATCGGGTGATTTAGGATATCATGACCTCTTAAGATGAGAGGTCGGCTGGGCTTTTTGCTGGCTAACCCTCTAAAGATGAGAGGTTGGCTTGTAGGGATGTGTTTAGGAAATTTACAGCGAGGAAGATTGATTGCCTCTAAGAATGAGAGGTCAGATTTTGACTTTGGTCAAAGGCATGGGTAATGGTAATGGGAATATCCTCTAAAAGCGAGAGGATAGCTTGGGATTGATTAAGGAAATGGGAGTGTCCTCTAAAATCGAGAGGATGGCTTGGGATTGATTCAGGTAATGGGAGTATCCTCTAAAATCGAGAGGATGGCTTGGGATTGATTAAGGTAATGGTGAGAGAAAGTCCAAGCTATCGAGAACTTTTGCGAACTTGCGAGAATTCGGGCTCCTTTTTGATCATTGGAGAGCTTCTTGAGGAGTCGGGGGCTTTTGCTGAATTGTGAGGATAGACAGTCCTTCTTCTTTTTTTTTTTTTTAATAACTTGGAAGGCCTCCTGAGGAGTTGCGGATTCTTGCTGAATTGTGAGGATTTAGACTCCTTTTTCTTATTTTTTTAATAACTTGGAATGCCTCCTGAGGAGTTGAGGATTCTCTTTGTTCTTCCTTCATGGCTTGAGATATTTTGCGCATCGCCGACTCTCGAAACTAACTTCTTGGGCTTGCTTGGACTTCTCTTAGCATGGAGCAAAAATGATGGCTAAACCGGGTTTCAAAACACGCCGATCTTGAAATGAAATGGTATTGTTTGGTGAGGGTGAGGTAAAGGTTTTCCCTACGGGTGAATGGCTTCAACCGCAATCCCTACCGGATGACCTAAACGAAATTAAGTCTTCATTGCTTGCTTAAGCTTTAAATGAGAAAAGATCCACGCAAATTCATCGAGCAACGAAATGATGAGGGTGATGAAAGGGATGTGAGCATATGAGATGCAAGGTGGGGAGTTGGTAAGCCCCAATTTGAGAAGGATATCAATTGATTTTCTCACTCCAATTAATTTAAATATTAATCATTTCAAAGCATTAGTGGTTGAGCAGCACAAGTGATCATCTAGGATAAAACCATTTCAATTAAGTGTAACGTGGGTGTGCAAGTGATGTCTCGAGTCTAGCAAGAAAAGAAAAAAGACTTATATAAAAGTTAGACATTTAACTACTATGTCCAAAATGGACTAAAACAACAAATGTCCAGGAAGGACTTAGGTGAAAGAGAAAAATACTAGAGCCTACAAAGGTTGACTAAAAGACTATTCATTGGTACTTGAATTTCGGGCCTCAAAAGGGCTCAGTCATCTGCGCTGCGGCTTCGTGGATGAAGGGACCTTAGGCTCACTAGAGTAAATGACATAGTAGTCAAATCCTCCTGAAGGTTACCCAAGTATCCCCATACTGGTATCACCGGCTTCGAATTTTTCTTTCAACTTTTGCTGGGAAGAGGCTTTCTTCTTTTTGGGAGGACGATCTTCATTTATCCAATCTTGATAGTCCCTCGCGAGGCAGTCGGGGCAGTCACAGATATCCCACCAAATGTGCTCAACAGTTGGGGGTGAATTCGGGGTTTCAGGCCGTCTTTGTGCTAGGATGGTTACGAGTTGAGCTAGATTGAGGAGATTTGCTGCAGGGCTTGCTTGGAAGCAAATGGTTGGATTCCGAGAGGCATTAGAAGCCGAGGGAACGGGCACGTATTTGTCCTTCAGGGGAGCCCCAGTTAGTTGGGGGAATGCCAACGTTCCAAAATGACATGTGGCCTCTTCGATCCAGGCCTGCTGTTCATTCTGGCGTTCCTCGAGAGCCCTGACGGCTAACCACATTTCCTCCATTGTTTTCAAACCTTCATTCCCTCTACTGATATCTGCAGGACCGGTATCATTCTAAGAGGGGACACCTGACGGCTGCTGAGGCATGCCGAATTGCTCCATCCCTGACTGCTGTTGGGGTGGCGACATTTTAAATTGCTGTTTAGGGGCTAGCTGGCCTGTAAATCGATGGGCAGGAGTTCCGGCGATAGTGACATAGGAAGCTGGTGGTGGCATCCTGACATATTCGGGATGATTGAGAGTGGGAGGAGGATTTTCTTCCTTCTTCACGGTAAAAGTGCCGTCAGGATTAAGACTGGCGGCCAAACCATGGCTCCTGAAGGTCTCCAGAAGGTTGTCAATTTGTGCTTCATGTCGCAGTCTCATCTGCTCTACCAACTGGATCCAATCTTTGGTGCATGCGAGGGATCTCGGGAGGATAGGTCTGTCCATCATTCTCAAATTCGGATTCGAGATTAATCATCTGGGGATCTTCACCAGTTTCCACATTTTCCTTGGCATGCAAAAGCTCTCCGATTTTAATCATGTTCACTTGGTTATGGTTTCTTGGAAAAGGATTTTTGACTGTATTAGGCCCCTCGGGGGCTTCTAACTTTCCTTGCTCTATCAAATCTTGGATTGCATTTTTCAGGGGGATGCAATCATCTCGTCAGTGCCGTGATGCGATGAAAGGCACAATGCTTGGAGGTATCCAAAGGAGCATTGGGGTTTCTAGGCTGATAATTATCTAAAGGCGGGAGCAAACCTTCTTTTACCAAACCTCTGAAAATATCACTCAAAGGCATCCCAAAGTCTCCCAAGCCTTGGAGCCGGGATCTGGATGCATCAGGTTTCTTGGGAACAAAGGGAGTGGCATTGTTATAGTCCTGTCTCGAATAGGTCTGGGCAGGAGTCGTGTTGGAGGTGGAAGAAGCCCGGTATCTGTAAGTAGGTGCAACAACTTGCTGTTGATTGTAAGCCCTCTCAAATTTAGCCCCGGAATTGACCATTGCCCGCAGATCCGGATAGGGGAAATTGCTAAGTGAGCTCCTTAAATACGGCTTCAAGCATGACTGGAAGATGTCTAACTGCTCCTCGTCAGAGGGAGGGATGGCCATTTCACTGAGCTTCAAGTTCCACCTTTTATAAAAATCCCCAATATTCTCATCAGGGCGCTGCATCGTTGTCTGCAGGTCAACTCTGTTTGTCACCCATTCCAAGTTGGCTTTATACTTATTTGTGAAAGTACTGGTAATCTGTTCCCAAGTAGCCCTAGCTTCAGGCTTCAATCAAAAGAACCATTTCAAAGCTCACGACTTCAAAGAGAGGCGAAGTAGTCGGCCAGCTATTTGGTTTGTGCATCCCTTAGCTTTCATTGCCAAAGTATAGGTGTCCAAGTGAGTTTTAGGGCACGTACTCCCATCAAACAAGTCGAGATTGGGCATCACGAACTTGTGAGACAGGGGTATACTGGAGTCGGGATCTGTAGGCCGAAGAGCAGTGTTCTTTTTGACAGTCAATTCAGCAAGTTGCTCTTTCATTTCCTTGTATTGCTCCATAAACCAGGCCAAATGGGGATCCAAAGGTGGAGCGGGAATGCCTAAGCCGATACTTGAGCTAGGAAGAGGGCTATCTATTGGTGGTGCACCGGTGGAAGGAATACCATATCCCGGAGCATAGGTGAAAACCTGTCCTTGGCCCAAATTACCCTGAGGAGTGTAGGTAGGAGCTTGGACAAAGGGATAGAACCTAGCGGCTTGCTGTCAACTTCCAATTGGCAGAGAAGGTGGAGGAAGACCTGAGGTAGCCGGATAGCTCGGGTTTCTAGAGTGAGACTTCATAAGTAGGCTTAAATGCGGGTTCTTTGTCCCTGGTTGTTGAAGCTGCGTGGCTGGTTGTGGAGAGGGTGTATAATCGGGAGGATCTTGTGGTCTGGTGATTACGGTGAGACCTGGACAGGGGGCTTGGTGGCCCATTGAACCTGAGTGAGAAATGGGTTTGTGGGAGAGGCTGAGGGGAGGTATTAAGAGCGGGTGAACCAACATCATTTTGAGGAGGGGCTCTGACTGCTTCCCTAGACCGAATTGTCGCGGCGGCATTCCAAAATGTTCTTTGTGGTACCACTGAGCTGTTCTGCGAAGATCCGGGCTGGTTGGTCCCAAGCGAGGCGGGATCCCAACTTGCTTTGTGGCATTTCGAGGTACCCCCAACCATGGGAAGACATTCCGTGCGATTTTGTCCCCGCGGAAGGCTATGCCCGATTTGTCACGTCGGTTGCATGGGTCCGATGAGTACGTAGTTGATGATTTAGGTTGACTCATAGATCTAGAAGCATGGGCTCAGGTAGTAATATCATAGGAGGTTGGTGGTGGCATCTGGAGAAGTCGGGCGATCGAGAGTGGGATTAGGGTCCTCCTCTTCTTCCACGGTGAAAGTGCCATCGGGATTGAGGCGCTGGCCGGACCATGGCTCCTAATAGCCTCAGTAGGCTATTCATTTGTGCTTCTGTCGCAATCTCATACGTTCGGCTAAGCGGATTCCATTGCTATTACTGTTTAGGGAGTCCGGGAGGCGAGTGATGTTGTCCCCATCGTTACCGGTGATGCGGACATTACGAAACTTCGGAGTCGAAACAAACGGTGAAGGCGACGATGCGCTTGACTCTTCCCAGCGATCAAACGGTGACCGGCGCCGAAACCAAGCTTTGTGAGGAGGCTGCGAGGAAAGATACGAGGGTTCAGATATTTAGGAATGAAGGAGGGTAAGTGTTTGGGCTTAGGGCTCATGCAACATGCAGTTATTTATTCTCGTTTACTTAAAACATGTTTTATTAAAACCTAAGCGGTTGGAAAAGATTGCTCTTCTTTTTCCTTTTTAACTACTCTAAGTCTGGATCGAGTGGGACCCATCACTACGCTGCGGACCCTCAACTGTAACCCGAACAAGGGTTAGTAGGACAAGCGAGTCCAGCGACCGAAAAGAAAAACGATCCTAAAGTTTGGCGGGTAATCGAGTCTTAACGCGTATTCGATGTAAATTACGGGCGAAGGCGCGTGAAAGGTCAAGATCGTGTTGAGGGAGCTCGACAAAGGTCGGCATGGCCTTGGCCCGATAAATGTCCATAATTGATCTTGACCCGTCGTCGGTTAGGCCGTAATTAGACATGGAATATTCGTTAATCCTTGATGACTCGGTGTCATGCCGGAGTCGGTGCATAAGTTGTGCAAGTCAAAGTCAAAGTCAAGGCGCCAGTCAAGATCGGGTCAAAGTTCATGACGGAAAACCGGCATGACCTTGACTGATTAGGGTCACCGAAAGATATTGACTTGGCGTGCCGACTAAGGTTTGACTGGAAAGGTGTATATACAGACAGGGCACGACACGGACCAAACTAAAAACCAACCGGGTCTCGGACAAAGTGTGTCGCGACGGACAAGTGCGTAGTCGGCAGCGAGGCTCGAGGATGTTTGGGTCGTCCGTGCTCGCACCGAGGCGTAGTAAGGCGAAGCGAGTACGCTCTTTGGGATTTTCCGGGTTAAGGGCGTAGTGTGCGGTGTAAGACCAAGTGCGCGTAGTGTGCGGCGGTCTATCTTCTTTTTACGAATAAAATAGAAATTTTCACATGTGTTTTAAGAGCATGATGCATGCAAAAAAATTTGAAAATGGCTTTTTTTTTTTTTTGAAAATATTTTCGATTTTTTTTTTTAAAACAAATGAACACATAAGCACATATGCACAAAATTCAAACAGTTAAGGAAACGGGTCGAAACGGTCAAAATTTTGACTTTAGGCGGTCAAAAAGATAATAACGGGAAACGGAAACAAACACACACACACACAAATGGTTTCAAGTATCGGGACGGAAGTTTGACCCACAAAATCTTTTCTTTTTTTTTTTTATAAAATGATACCGGTACGTGGCTTTGTTAGACCATAATTTATCCCAAGCCTCGGGTTAGGAAGCGGTACAGGAAGCTTAATGGTTTTCACCTATATACCAAATATCATTTTTTTTTTTTTTAAAAGCTTATTTCAAATCTCCCAGCGGAGTCGCGGCTGTGATGATGCCACGATTTTCTATTTTTTGAAAATCAAACGGAGTCGCCACGCCATTTTTAGGGCGAAAACTTTGAAAAATGCCCAAAAATGAGAGAAGTGGGTTCGGAGGTCACATTATACTCCGGGAAGAACGATTAGAACGTTCACAGGAATGCCTCGTAAACGAGTCTTTCTAACTTGAAACCATTTGTGTGTGTGTATGTGTGTGTTTTGCAAAAGAATTTTACGAAAATAAAAGTTTTTGGTAGATTTGGTGAAATTAATCAAAACAGTGTGCTTCTGTGAGTGAAAAAGGCTGGAAACAAAAATATCTGCCATGGAACATTCATGTCCGCGCGGATCAGGATGAGCCTCAATCCTATCCGCACGGATAAGGTAGTAGGTTTCATTTTTGGCAGCTTTCCAGTCTGATTCTATAATTTCCAGAAAGTCAACTGGATTTACAGAATCAGAACTGGAGTTGCAACAGAAAATGTAAAGTAAAAAGGATATTTGAATTTGGCATCCATGCTTTGTCCCCATCCTTAGGCTTTGATTAGTGTCCCACTTAATTTGTTTAGTGGTGATTACTAAATCAAACCATCATTAGGGTATATTAGGACTTTAAAACATTTCATTTGCTTGGGATGGTGGATTTGACATAAAATAATATTAATGCATGAAAATGAAATTTAGGTTAAAGGTGTATCAACTTTAGAGTGAATTTCTAAGGTGGTCATTAAGATGACCATCCTTGAGATCTTTAAACTCAATGTATCAACTTCACCCGTTTTTGTAACCTAGGAACCTTAGTGATCTTCATCCATGGAAATTGTTCCAAGGTGGAGATCCTAGGTTTATGAGAAGAATATTTGTAAGGAAAGTTAAACAATTTAGACCATCCAAGATGGTCATCCATGGAGATTTTACCCCAAGGTGAACATTCTTAGGTCAAGTAAAGCAAATTTATGTAAAGACAAGGGACATTTAGGGAATAACATAAGAAAAGATGTAGATCTTCATGGAAGATCATCCATGGAGATGAACTCCATGGAGATCTTCCTAGATCCAAGGACAATATGCAAGAAGATCAACAATTAATAAGTAAAGCACAAGATAATGAAGATTCAACAAGTAGATAAACAAGATCTAGACAAATATAGAGAGATTAACAAGATTTAATGAAAATGATTGTTTGAACAAAGATAAGTTTGGTGTTAAAAGAAGGAGGATTTTACCAATGGTGACACCCTATCTTCTTTGGTTAGAGTTTGACTTGAGGAGTATCAAGATTTAGTGTTTGGATTTGTGTTTAGGGCTTATGTTTGGATGAGTGTTTGAAGGCTGTTTTCTGGAGATATTTCGGAAGAGTAACAGTGTGTAAGTTGTTGATGGCTAAACTGAGAGAGAAGGGTTGAATTTATAAGCTGAATTTAGGTTTCATTGATGTCCGCGCGGATGAGACTGAGTCTCATTCTTGTCCGCGCGGATTGGGCACGTAGCGTGCACGATTACACGAAAGCGATTTTGGCTGCTTGCAATTAATTAAAAGTTGGTCAAATTCTTGGAAATCACTCTTTCCAGCGAGATCCAACCTATTTTTGTTGTTCCTTTAAGGTCCTTCCTTATTTAAATTTTCTTAGGAAGTGGCCAAAATGCCCTTAAATGTTTATTTGACGTTAAATTGGGCTGAAGGAACATTGGCGGCTCAGATTGGGACACTTACACCAATGTTTCCTTGGGTTTGTGTTTAGGGTTTGAAGATTTCAAGGTTTAGGAGTGGTTTTGGAGTGGATTTGTGTTTGGTTTTGGTGTTAGATTTGTGGAAGATGAGTGTTGAGGGCTGTTTTGAGAGTTAATTTTGTTAGAGTAACAATAGGATTTAGGAATTTTCGGCCTCTTTAAACTGAGGGGGAAGGGCTGTATTTATAGGTTGGCTGGGTGAAATCTCATCCGCGTGGATGAAATTTTAGCTACAATCTCATCCGCGCGGATGAGATCGGCGTGCGTGTTTGTTTTGCGAAAGTTGTTTTGGCTGTTTCTATTTAATCAATATTCCTTTTTGATTGGGAATGACACATTCCGAGGTCCTATGCCATTTTCTTATTCATAAGAGGTCCTTCCTCATTCAAATTGTCTAAATAATATCCAAAATGCCCTAAATGATTATAAATCATTAATTTGGGTGACGGAACATTAACGACCCAGATTGGGGCACTTACGCTAATGTTTTCGTGTTTAGTGCGAGAAGTCTTTGAACAAGATTTTTGAAATGTCTGCAGCACTTAGATTATCACAAAAGACAAATAATACATTACTTTTATGCCCGTGGTACTTAGTTATCTTATTCATCCAAAAGAATTGAGAGCAACACACTGTAGAGTGAGAAGCATAGTTTTGATTGTACCACGAGACCATATTATTACCACGACACCCCAATTTTACTCTTCATATCATCAGTACCCCACTCATCTTTCATTATTTTAACAATTTTGAGCTCAATATAAAATAAATAATGACAAATTCTTACATTGGGTAACACGTAAGATGGCCGGTTTATCAGGTTGTGAGAGTCTTTGTAATTGACTCTACAGCCTTTAGTCTAGTGCTTACCTTTGCATGCACATCTCCAACCACTTATGAGACGGAATAGTCCGTTTGTATTTTTGTTGAAATGTCTCTGGACCTATCCATACCTGCTTTCTCACTATCTGAGCTGCTGGATGATGCCACTAAATCTGAACAGCCATTAGATTCTGCTGATGTGGGTCGTGATGTGATCACATCACGGGATACATCAGTATTTTCTACATTCTCTTGCATTTTCTCTAGAATTTTCTGTTCAGATTCTTCATTGGCAGTCTCCAGCTCTTCAACAAAACCTATAATATCACAAAACTTATATCAATTGTCAGAAGTTTTAAATCCTTTAAAGACACAATTGTCTGTTTTATAAAAACTTCAAAAACTTGCTTATCAAATTTCACATGCATATCATCGTCACACAAATGACTAATGTTTATGAGATTGACCTTAATGTCTTCTACATGAAGAACATTATGGAGATTAAGTAGACCCTCAACACTAAAAGTTCCTTTACCAACATTCTTACCTTGTGCACCACCTCCATATTTCACAATTCCTTCGTTCACAGGAGAATAATCAGACAGAAATTCAGTTGTACCTGTCATGTGCATTGAGGACCCACTATCAAAATACCAATAGCTATATGCATTGCTCATCAGAGAAGTGAAAACAACCTTACACTCCTCATCCTTCTTCTCAACCCACACGAATTGCCTAGAATTTTGGCGATGTGACCGATGGTGTGAGTACATCTGGGCTCTCATATGGGGAGCAGATTAACCAATGTTATAAATCCTTTGATAACAGAAGGGCTTAATATGACATGTAGCAAAGCAGTAGTGACACACAAACTTCTTTCTCATAGGTTTGGACTCTACCTTTTGAATTTTTTTTATATTTAGAGGTACCTTTACGTTCTTTTACAAAAAATGGATTTATAGCCAATACCAGTTTTAGTTTGACTTCCCAAGTTTAAAACTTCTTCAAGTTTAGATTTTTCAGTGTTTAACTTTTTAAATGTTCCATTAACTTTTTCAAGATCAGATTTAACTTTCTCGAGTTCAACATCACGCTTGGTGATCATGACATCGAGTTTGGCTATGTAATCCTTTTGATTGTCATTTTCATTGGAAACTCTCTCAATTTCAAATCATAAAGAAGAAATTTCAGTTGAGAGTTTCTCATTGACCTTTTCAAAAACATCAAGTTTTTCAACACGTTTTTGCCAATCAGCAAAAAGATCAGTGTATACTTCATGAATTCGCTCAAAATTACCATCACATTCCTCTTAATCCTCTGGTTTTTCAAATAGAAGAATTAAAGCATTTGAACTCAAAGTCAGAGGGTGTGATCTCTAGTGTGTCTACATCTGAAGTAACATCAGAATGATTCATGATTTTGAGATGAGAGTTTCCATGCTGCTAGGTTTACAGTCTCATCTTATCTTTGATGTCACTAAGGGTCGCACATAATCTCATTCGTTTTTCTTCAGAGTGTTGGCACACTAAATAGCAAAGTGACTAAAGCCTTTACAGGCTCTAAATTGAATAGAATCAGATTTCCTTTTTGAAAAACTTTTAAGCCGTTTAAATGTATTTCCAGTATCCTCCTCATAATTTTCAAAAGTTGATATGTTTTGGCTTTCTGATGGAAACTTGTTATCCTTTTTGTACTTTAAAAATGATGTAAATCTTTTGTTGAGTAAAGCCATATCTTCAATTTTCAAGTTAGATTTATCTATTTCTTTAGAGATTTCTACAATTTCTTTAGAAACTTTGGAGGCACTGGAAAGAGCATCAGCAAGAGCAATACTATCAGCCTTATGTTGCTGTTGAATTGACAGATTCATTTCAAATATGGTCAGAATATCCACAAGAGTATCTAATCTCATAGTCGTGGTGTCATGTGCTTCTTCAACATCAGCAATTTTGATGTTAAATTTTTCTGTTACAGTAATTAGCATCTTACTTACCAACCTTGCATTTGATATAGGCTCACCTAGGGAGAGATATTCATTCGATATATCCATTAATTTCGCTGAATAGCTTTTAATGTCTTCAATCTCATTTATCCTCAAGTTTTTAAACATGGCAATAAAAATTCTCATCCTAGTAGCCTTTACACTATCATCACCTTCATAATGACCTTGCAAAATATCTCAAGCTATTTTTGCTACATTCTGATTAATTACCAAGCAAAACATGTGTTCATCAACATGAATTGATATAACACCTAGAAGCTCTAGAATTATAATTAGTAAGGGTAATTCTGTTTGTGCTGAGTCTAGTCTTTCTCGGGTTTTAATTTCTGTACGATTTTTCAGAGGAATTTCACCCACTACATTCTTGCTTTCAACGTTAGGAGGAGACCATAGGACAATTATGATTAGCCACGACCCTCTCATCAATTGCTTTGATGTAAAGAGCGCATCTTAGCTTTTCATAAGGAACATAGTTTGTGTACCATCTAAAATAGGAGGTCGATATTGACTCGAATGACCATCCATAATGAATCACTCTTTTACGGATCTCACTCGGAATTGAAATCGAGTGTGGCTCCGATACCAATTGAAAGAAATTGAGTAGCTAGGATGAACAAATTGAATCACAATTAATTCGTGTGAGTCCTGTGTGATAGCACCAATACTAACATGAATACAAAATGCAGGAAATATAAAACTTACGAAAGTAAAAACCGGTTTTTAACACATAATTAATCACACATCTACAAAACTACTTTGTGGATAATAAAAAGTTTCTCTCCATAAACTCAAATGATTGTTGATTACAATGAAAAACTAGAAGAAGAGAAGAATGAAAAATACTAAATGATCAAAACTATCTCTCACAATAAAAACACTCTTTTGTTATTTAGAAACTCGTAGAGATAAATCACCAAAATCCATGCCTATGAATGAGCAAACATGTAGTCTTCTAATATAGGAGTCAAAATCCTAAGTTGTAGGAAATGATTTGCTTGGTAAGATCTTCCATATTTAGACTTCTACCTTTCTTTGAACTCTTGTCAAATCAATCCAGTCGTTCCTTATTTTGAATTCCTTTCCTTGTGTGAGATATACCTACAATATAATCAAAGAGATATACTAAAACAAGAAAACTAATTAATAGGTTAGTCAAATAAATACTTGAGCTACATAAATAAATTAAAAGAAGATATTTACAAATATATTCTAAAAATTAGAAAAGATACAAATCCTAATAATTATAAATCATCATTGGTAAAAATGTGTGAAACAACTCACACTTACAGCACTATATAAGATCGAATAACCCCGGCCTCCTTAACAAGGCATTTTATGGTGATGATTGCCCAATTCTAGTATATAGGAGAGATAACCCAAGTTGATGATGTGACTTGTTAACCGATGGTTATGCCAACCTATATCATGAGGGGTGTGTTTAAAGGTAAGAGAATCCGAACATCCTAATTGTTCATATAAGGAATATATTTGTATATATTTTACTACGAAAGATTCTCCTATATCTTGTATTAGATACAAATTCATAATAGGATTACAATTGTATAGTTTCCTTATTTGATATATCTATAATAGCTTGGAAAGCCACAACTTATCTATTATAAATATGTACCCCTTGTTTATTAATAAGAATTGAGTCATTAATATCAACATTCTCTACTGAATTGATTTCGTCTAACCATCATTTATTCTATTATGGCATTTAAGTAACCATAATGGCTCCTTCTCTGCCAAATCTTGCGGTAAAACCCTAAGCCACCACATGCTTTTGCCATCCACCATCAAAACTCTAACCCTCCTAAATCTCACCACCCTTGCCAAAAACCACCTAAGCCGAAACCTACCTGCAAACACACACCACCTACGTTTGTCTCTCCACCACCAAGCACCACCATCGGCTCAAACCCTCCTTGGCTCCGAAACCCTTATACTCTCCGCCACCCACCATCAAAACTCTACTCCTAAATCACCACCACCATCGGATCAACCCCTTGATGAAACTCCTCTTCTCTAAAAATCCATCTCAAAAACACATGACCCTATTCTATTAAAACCCTCTTTGTATCAAAACCCCCTTGCTTCCGCCATCATCAAAAGTCTCTCCTCCAATCCTCTGCCCTCGGCACGACCCAAAGTCTAAAACCATTATCCACCCTCTATATATCCAAACCCTAATTATACATCCACCTCTCCTCCATAACTACTCCCACCATCAAAACTCCATCCCAGTAAATCCCATACCCCTCGGCATATGCCGAAACCCACCGCCTAACTCCCCTTGGCATCTTATGACCTCCACATCACATGATCGAGCATTTGTTCAAACAACATGCTCAACAACACCTTACCCGCCCCACCCTTGACCTTCTTGGGTCTCAAAATCTCGAAAACCCTAACACTATAACTTGCTTCTACCATCCTCGGCTCAACCACTCATTAGTTTTGAAACCCATTCAAAACAAATACATCTTCACAAATGCCGCCATCGCAGCCTTCTCGAAATGGCGGCTACACCTCTGACACCATCACTTCTCCAAAACCCCTATTATAGGTCTTTTCAACCGCCCCACCACAAAGCACCACCCGTCACACTTCGCTATTTATGGCTTCCATTCGATGCTCACCACCCATGGCGTAACCCCCGATAGCTAAGTTCCTTAACCAACCTTGGCCTCTTATGGCACCTCAAATGGAAACACCGCCTCCAATGGAAACAACCCTATTTATTAATGACACAACCCTGATTTGCCTCCACACCCTAGCACCACCACCCTTGGCCTCCTCCAGAGCTCAACTAAGCGCATCACTAACCTTGGCCTCTTGTAGTCTGCAGTCCACACCGCCTATTGAACAACATGTTACACCACATGATCTTTTGTGTTCAAACACCTACCTCACAATGTCTCACAACATGTCTCATAACACAACCTATGCCTCTCCCCAGAGATACACCCAGGATGTATAACTTTCGCTCCGTTCACTTGCTAGATCACGGTTCATCTCATCACTTTTCAAGATTGTACTTCTCACAGGATCGGTACATCTTGGGGGCATATAATGAATATATTTGTATATATTTTATTATTAAATATTCTCCTAGATATTGTATTATATACTTTCCTAATAGGATTACAATTGTATAGTT
>JAFEMH010007172.1:0-99528 GCA_022495995.1 Adenophora triphylla var. japonica | reverse complement strand
AATTATCCCGATCCATGAAATTAGTTCTTGAAATTTATTAGGAGCTATGAAATTATAATTCTGATTTAATATAATTGTGATTAATATTAATAAAAATGATGCAAAAATATTCGGGACATAGTATGTGACTTATAATGCGATATAAGTTTGTTTGCAATTTATATACATGCAAAATAGCTTTGATTGGATACAATAAGCAATATGATGTGTTATTATTTATTTGGAGTCTAATATTTAGGGACTTGAAAATAGTTAAAATTATGATCACATTATGTGACATGATTTTGATTGCAGCTCGCAAATACTGCGTATGTTTGCACTTTTATTGTTGAACAACATGGCATGTGGTTTTTGAACTGGTCCACTACTTTTGGGCCTAGTTTCGATTTAATTATGACAAGTAAACAACTACTTATATACATTGCATTTGAGTCCAGTTGGTGTATGTGTTTTGGGGTGTATTGGTGCACAATTATCGCGAGTGATTGGACTAAGTAATAATCGTGGGCCCATACATTTGTGACCGTTTCCCTCTTGTTGGCCGCTGCTGAGGTTTATAGCCTCATTGTTATAGCTATGCTGTAACTTTGGCAAGCTAGTTTCCAAAGTGATTTGTTCCTGGGATGTAGGGACTTGCAGGACGCCACGTAGCGGTGAATATAAATATCCGGTTCACAACTGTGGATGCGACACTACTTCGTATGTGGGTCTACACATATAGGACATATACCAGAGGAGTGAGAGATAAGGTCACTGATGAAGACGATCGGAGGGAGAACCTCAATCACGTTTCCTTTTAATGTGTTTACGTTACAGCTAATTATGTGACATTTTGTGACTTGTTATTTGTTAAAGATGTGCCATTAGTCATTATGAATATTTGTATGAAAGCAAGCAACTGTATATTGCATACTAGCATGCCACATTGTTGCATATATAGTAACTTACTGGGTTTCACTCACCTCGTTTCCTTTTTGTATTGTTTAATCCTTAGATCACGTGGAGGACGTATGGTGTCTCCTCATAGTGAGGTACGACTTAGAGGGAATCTCTCGAACATGTTGTTGCTCTTTTTAGGTAGTAGTTGCTCTACGGCTTCTTTTATATGCTTATGTTGGTGAGTACATTGGTTGTACTAGTTATTTTAACTATGTATTTTTAGTAGCTTAGTATAGTTTTCGTGTCGTAGTATTTGTAATTCTTTGGTGACGACACATGTTACTAGGACTTGTTTAGAGTTATGTATAACTCTAGTTTCTCTTTGCTAGTTCTCAATAGCGGGAGGCGCTTTTAGCCTATCGTAGTTGTGGTTGTTAGTGTTGTTGAGCTAGTATAACTCGTGCGTGATACAGGTTTATGGTATTAAGTTGAGTTTATAACAGAATTCACGCACCTGGTTCGTGGTTACAAATAAGACCTTGAAACTCGGGTGACGCGGCAGTAATCTTCATTCCCCAATAAGAGAAAGCCGGTAAAAAGACATTCAGCAGGGTGGGCACGCATGAATTTCCATGTCCTTCGTTGCTTTTGAGAGAAGGAAATAAAGTAGTGGGTATTTTAGCTTAATCTTAAAGTGTAATGAGAAAGTAGATATGGTTTTCCTTGAGAGCAATGCTAGGGGAACAAAAGCTCACAAAATCTTGCCTCACAAAATTCTATTTGTCAATCATTAATTGGTGTTGAAATTATGTAATCACCAAGGCCCACAGTTTAAACATTCAATCAATGATTGAAATTATTTAACACCTGGGATCACTCTAGCATTATATTTTATAAAAACAGCATAACTTCATTTGTAATACTCCCTCCCTCGGCCCCCATAACAAGCGACACACTTTGCTATTTTAAGGCCCCAATCTCGATAAGTCACACTTCCTAAAATGGAAAAGAATCTTTTACTATCTCCTCCACTCATTCTCTCTCCTACATTATTATAATACTCACAACACCATTATAATTTACTATTCTCTCTACTCATTCTCTCTCCTACTCAATCCATATCTACACTCACAACACATCAACCTTTTCACTTTTTTCTTAATTCCCGTGCGGACAATGTAAGAATCGCGTCGCTTGTTATGGGACGGAGGGAGTATGTTAAAGGTCAAGCTGACATTCCTCGGAAACAAGTTAAAAATGATTAAAATTAAATACAAATCCTCACCTCAGGGATGGAGAATGCTAGTAATCCTCATCGGAGTGGTTTCATCGCTAAATTCCTCAAAAATCTGGTATTCATCATCACTATTCTCGATGTCTTGCATTTCATTGCCAACTGCTTCACTAAACGGAAAACTACAGAAGAGCTCTTGCAAGTAGTTCTTGGAAATGTTTTCTTGGTAAGCATCTGAGAAGCGAACAGGAAATGTCACATATCCTTTTCCTTTTGATGATTAGATATTGATTTCAAAAACATAGCATTACAAAATGAGCTTGCTCGCAACTTCAGTTTCATTTTTCTTTTTTATATTGTTAGATTAATATATTCATATCTTATGCCAGAGAAAGGTAAAAATATAAGGAACAAGCATGTTTCAATGAGAAATGAACCTGGGTTGCAAAGAAAATCACTCTCCACTCCAGCCTACGAACAAAACCATGGAAGAAATATTATGAACATTATTCTTAACAGGTTCGACATCAAAGGTTTCTAAAAGTCACGTCATTAGGAAGAAAAGAAAAAAAGATGACAGTTCACCATTTCCCTGGGAAAAGTGCCTCTTCCAAACTCATCATCTCGCATTCTCATCCTCTACATCATCTTCATCTTCATCATTGTCAACGTTATCATCATTTGTTTCTCTCTTTCAACAACTGTATGGTCCGCAAGATGAAATAGAAGTTACACCTCAATGAGATTAAGATAAAATTGTCACCTGTTTATAAAACTGAATAAAATCTCCATCATCCCCCAAGAAACAAAACAGTGAAAGTAACATTACATTTAACCATTGCATATCTAAACAAGATCATAATCATGGGTAAAATGATCTAAACCTAAAAACCTCAGGAATAATCTTGAAGAGTTAAATATACATTTGAACACACAGGCGCATTAGTGCTAACAACCAACCCAAAGATAATCATCCTCAAGTTGCTTAAATTTCCAAGCATTCCTGGAACTTATTCAACTGAAACTAACTAAAAACTGGTACCCACTGATGTAACGAACATAATATTATAGCAAAAAAACCACAAACAAGATATAGATGAGCTCCAAAACCCAAAGCCCAGCTCCAGCAACCAGAATCCTTCCAGAAGGAAGCAAAACTTACGCCTCAACCAAAAGAAAGGGGGTGCGACTTAAAACAAACAGTGCAAGAAAAATACATTTACCCTTTCTCAATAAGGGATGGCGGGGATGACAGCAAGGATAGCAGAAGATCGTTCAGCAAGAAAAGTACAGTTGCTAAGTAACCACACTCAGTTGTACGCGTCTAGCATGCATTCTTTACCCCTTTTATTTTTTTTCTTCTGGATCTTTTACCTCAATGCATTGGTCCTCTTAAGCTAATTGTTCTTGTTACTGAATTTCTTTAATATTGATTCACCATACTGAACTGAAGCAAGAATGGATAAGCCAACACAATCCTAATGATGAGCCAATAACATCCTTTTTAATTCATCACAAACATAACATATGCGATAAATGGATGCTAATAACGAAGGTTTAATATTTAATAAATACATAAAACTGAAGTACCAGTCAACGAATTCTAATGCTTTATTTTGTTGTTGTAAAAACTGAACCTGTATTGACTCTTCTTGTTGCCCTTCTTGGATTTATTATCTGCTCCTTTGCCAAAAACCTTTGTCGTCTTAGATTTCTCCAAGCGCGAAGAGGCAGCCTTCAGGAATGATTCTGCCCCCAGGTTTCGGATATACTGATAGGAATCTCACGGTAACGCACAATCTAAAAGTGTCAAGAACATGTGAAGAGAACCATCCTGTTTGCAACTGCAAGTCAATGACGTTACATGAAAAAATGAGAAACTGACTAGCAGCAGAGAAAAGATTTAATGAAGAGAATCACCTTAGGGGCCGCTTTGTTCGGTGGAAAAAAAGTGAAGGGAATGGAATTGTCAATGGAATTGAATTCCTTACAGGAATTGGAATGGAAAAAACTGGTCAACCCTCCGTTTGGTTGGCACGGAATGGAATGGAATTCTGTCATTCAATTCCTTGGCAAATCATGTTTGGTTTGAAAAATACAAATTATAGGAATGGAATGAAAGCATATAAAATGACCAATTTACCCTTTTTAAAAAAAAAAAAAAAAATTTGGGAGGGGGGGTGGTGGGGTAGGTAGGGGTATGCAAAATGAGTAAAAAAAAAAAATTCGTGGGGGGAGGGTAGGCAGAAAAAAAAAATTCTTTTTGTGGGGGTAGGGGGGGGGGGAGGGTAGGCAGAAAAAAAAAAAAAAAAAAAAAAATTTCGTGGGTGCTATATGAACACCACTCTTGCCGGATCTCAAGGGTGCCATATTTGAAGTATTCAGCATGCCAAACACATTTTCTTTGGATAAGATTTGGAGTACTTTAAAGCTGTATTTCCATTTAAGTTGTAGAATTGATTATGTGGTGTTTTTCACATGTCTACTATTCATTTCTAGAGCTACTTGCAGAAGCCAAGTTCAGATATATTCTCCTCAAATAGAGAGCTTTTCTTTATATCAACTAGCTTTATTTTTGTTTTATGTTTTCACCATCTGTTCTAGTGGATTGAGTCTGGACTGCTTGTAGAACACCTTTGTGCATTCTTTTGTCCATTCCTGAGTGGATTTCCCAATTTATCCATATGGGAATCGGGTATCACCAATCTCCCTATTATATTCCTAACCATGATATCAGGCCTCAATAGACACCAGAATCAAATTCCTAGAGCAATTTGGGAGACTAGAGCTGGCTCTTGAACACAACTCACAAAAATGCAATACTAGTTCTGGAATACTAGTTTTTAATTCCACATGATTTGGATAACTCATAAGCATTCTTGTCCAGGACCCACTCTCATCATTATGTAATAACCGGAGCACTAGAGCCTAGCGGGAAACTCCTGGATCCCATCTCACTATCTTAGAGCACTTAAGCACAGCTAACTGGGCCACCATAGACCCACACAAAAGGCCATGGAGATCAGTCACAGTCACAGTCATTTTTATTTTTAGTTTTGACAAAAGAAGATTTATTAGGGAGGGGTAAAATGGTACAAAGAGTAGAGGACAAGGCGTCCTCTTTAAAAGAGATCAGTCACAGTCTTTGACAGGTGCCAAGTATAATCAATTAGCATACACTTAATCCCTCTCCATTCTAATGTGTACAGAACTATGTATAAAAGAACTGTGCAGTCTTTACAGTGAACTTGGGGATATGCCAACATCCTCTTGTATATAAATTCCGCTCTCTACTCTAGACAAAAATGAGTTGCAAGAATAAATGTAAATGAATGCATAGAGAAGATCTCAATACTGTGCAAGGATCTACTTTGACTCCTATTTCGTCCTTTAATAAAATGGCATCACGAGCAACGGTACAAGTCCCAAACATGGCGGTCACAATTTAGCATTTATAGAAGATTTCCATTCATAATAATAATGTAAGTGGTCTAATAGCAGTGCAAAATAGCTTTCAAAATAAGTCGGTAACTTCTATCATTGCTCACATCCTACAAATTACATGAAATATTAATGCATCTACTACTGATAATTATCAATTTGAATGGAAGGTAAGGGGACAATTGGCCCCTTCCACCAGAAATGGCTGCAACCTTGATCACGAGTTTGTCGAAGTTCATAAGGCTCTCTTTCCCTTCTCCCTTCCCCTTGCCCATCATCAACCTTCATCACTGATCCTACCAATAGTAACAAAGGATGGTGATGACAACCTTCTCTAGAGCAACGGAACATGACAAGGCTAGAACTAGGATCCGCTCTACAGGTGGGGGGATAACTTCTACTTTAGAGATTTTTCATGGTCTGTTAATGCATATAAGATGTAATATTCAGATGACGTGGAACAACACTGAAGCAGGCTCTAAATATATATCAAGCTTTTGGAACATTAGAGATTTTTTTCCTCATCTTTTATTATGAAATATTGGGTTGCATTTAATGTCACAGCGTATGTTTGGTCCATGGTTCTTAACAAGCTTAATAGATAGGCTTATGAAAGGATTTCTTCGGATTAGTGTCTTACAGTTGACCTCGTAGTCTCATGATCACCTTATTTTTCATTGCAACCGACCTCGATATCTCTGGAGTTGGCTGGTTAAAGTGCTTGGTCTAGGGGTGTCCAAAGTAATTTTCTTCCTTCACACGGCTGCGTGTTAGAGGCTGGATGGAATAAGGATCCTCGTATGTTGTGGGAGTCTTGGATGTTTGCTATTATGAGGTGCACTAGGATAGAGAGACATTCTAGAATTTTCAGAGACCGGTTGATGTCCATGCAACTGATTTGTGATAGTGAAAGAGTGGTACTTGTGGGATTCATTATGGGCCTAGGGTGAAGGTGCCTTTAGAGGTGTTCCAATTCCATAAATGCAATGGAGCTGGATAGCTTATTGTTTTGGCCTCTTGTTTTCTCTCATTGTACTCCCTTTAAACTTCTCACAATCTTTAGTATCTATTCATTTCATAATATAATCTTCTACTCATATCAAAAAGATGAGAGAGAGAGAGAGAGCATTAGATATTTTCCTGTAGTTTAGGAGCCAGAGGGGGATTACACCTTCAGAGGAACTTTACCTTGTGGTATCCTCCATGCGCTACCAACTGCATACCATTATTGTACACCAGGCTCCTTCACTAAAAATATTTTTTAAGCCCATGGTAGTTCCTTACTATGTGCTTGATCTAAAATAGAGTTTCTTTTGACTCTAGGCTATTTAATGAAGTCCGTTACAGGTTTCAATAAAATGTTTGTGCTCACATTGGTTTTTCCTATCAGGACCTTATCGTTGCCTCATTGTATCTATCAATAGCAGGGGAAGGAATTAGCCAAAGATGGATCTTCACGAAGAATCACCCTTACCAACTTTGAAGTTGAAGATCATGTTCAATTCTAGCAGCCTGAAGGCTCATAGACTACTTGGGTCATGGGTGGAAGATAGCTACAAGGTCCTAAAATACGTTGCAAAGTTCTCAATCCAAAGGGAACGGATGGTCCAACTCTTTGGCTACAACTTAAAACCCAGTAGAAAATAATGTTGCAAAGTTCAGAAGAGGAGATCAAAACAGCAAACAGGAAAACCACCATTCAGAAAGAGTGTAAAGAAAAGGAAACAGAAGCAATATGCAAGGTTCTAAAAATTGTTAGGTAGTCGCTAGGTGGCGGAGCCAAGCCTAGCGCCTAGGCGGGACCGAGAAATCATTTTATTTATTTAAAATACAACACTTATTTTGGACTGAATCAAATAAAAACACTTATAGTATAATAATTTACAAAAATTCAAAAACACTAATGCAAACTTATATTCATAGTTTAAGAAAAATAAAAATAAGCATGTACGGCATTGTTTGAAATGGAAGGACAGGCAGCCCATAATTAGACTGGGACTTGATCTTTTAATAAATGACTGGGTCTTGATACTTTTATGGGTATATGCTTATTTCTATAGCCCTTTTTATCTAGTTAATTACACCATAGCCCTAACCCTAAGGATATAAAGACATTAGGTTGCTAAGTTACTGCAATTTCCAAAAGAGCAGCTCCTACTTTTCAAAAAATAAACGCTGCTCCTGAGTTCTCTTCTCAATCTCTTTGGTCGTTGCTCGCCGGCTCTCTACCTCCACCTTCCAGCGCCCTTCCTGCTGCATCAACGACACTGTCTCTTTACATCTCTTTCTCTTTCTCCCTCGTCTCTCGATGCCTCTCCCCACCGTTAACGCGCAATCCTTGAACTACCTTCTTTTGTCGGTCTCTATTTCGGCCGGAATTCGTATTTAGGCCGGTTCTGACCGCCTAACAGAGCTGATTTGAAGGAAATCGCGGCGGAAGACCACCGCCTAGCGCCTAGGCCAATTTTTAGAACACTGGCAATATGTAAACAATTCAAAATTTAGGATCTAATGAAGCGCAAGCCTCCAATCTCTTGACAGATCCATTATAGGCACTTCTCCCAAAAGCCACCAAGAATGAAGCCCAAAGAGAAGCCTAGAAGAGAACTCTCTCCCGCTGCAGAGACAAGGTAAGAGCCTGATCTTGAGACTTGTGGTACTCTCAGGTCCAAATGAGCCACACCATACCATATACCCTACAGCACCTTATTCTGTATTCAACCATGAATATGACCTCGACTGAGTTCGGACAACCCAAGTCCCACCAATGATACTAATTAAAAAGCTCCACACTCTTTGCATTGAAACTGATTTCACTGGGTGAATGTTTCCAATGATCAGCAGAGTGCTGTATTCCCAAAGCTTGACTTGGGCAAGACGGCAAGACCTTGGAAGGCAACCTGGTTGGGAGTCAGAGAAACCATTGTCCTAGTAAATGGGCAGTGGGGAAAAAGATGCTCATGATCTCATATGGGCCTTGTCACATCATAAAAATATCTGATAACGTGGAATTATCAGGCCTCCAGCAATGCCACCAATTGGTGCTTACCTGTTAAGCAGGAGAGACCAAGCAAAATCCTTCAGCTTATAGGGGACCTTGGGTTTCCAAATGAAAGTGGCTAATGGAAAAGGTACAACGAGTATGATTCTCTCTAAAGTCTTACAGAGATCACTGGATCGAGAATCAAGACATACAATCAGAAATTCTTACGGTTGAAATATTGAAATAGATCAAGCAGAATTGTAACCTCTTATGATATGTATGATTAAAGATTTCTGAAGAAATAAGAGATGTCCTGCCCAATATTCATCCCCAAAAAAAAACTTATTCCCACTCCCAACTATACAAGGGTAGAAAGGGAGTAACAAGTTAGAAGCTAAATTAAAGGACTATGACACAATAAAATGTCAAAGAAAGCAAGAATAGTAGCCCAAATATTAGAATCAAGAGGATTAGCATAGAAATGGATATTTCTCATTTCTAGGAGAATGCCCACTTTCTTGGGTGGAGATATGACACATTACCAACTACTAAAAATCTTCAGAAACAACAATCTTATCTTCATTACGTAGAGGTAGTTGGAGATATGAATAACTCACGCTGCATTTTTCTTGAGTTGGAGGTTTTATGATTTCTTGTTGAATGTAGTCATCCACAAGTTCAATAAGTTGTAGTGAACTTTGGCATTTATAAGGGAAAACTTGAAACTTGCATATATCCTTCCACCTATGCTTTAACCTATGAAACAACCAAAGTTGCATAAGTAAGTTGCTTGAAGTTAAAGATAGATATGTAAACATGGTGTATTGAGCTACTCTAAACAAACAGCAATAATGTTTTAGCACTATATAGAGACAAGGTGACAGGAGATTCGAGCAGTGTGGCTCAAGTTTTCAGAAAGCACGATTTTGGAATGATCTATATGAGACGGCAAAGCATGATGAGCTTAAAAGTGATTAAAGTTTTCTCCAATACATTTATAGCAGAGGAGATGGAGAGATACAGATAATTTTAGCTGTTCTTGGAGGAACTTGATCAGTGGTATCTCAAAAAATTACAATGGTCTGATACTTATTAAGTGACAATATATAATCACTGGTAGTGGTACCACTCACCATTAGTAAGTTAATTGTCAGAAAAGTCAAAGGAAAATAAGAAAAAGAAGAAGAGGTGGTCATTGACTTTGAGAGTCGAATGAAACAAATAGAACAGGACATATCTCCCGGCTGCTGACGTATAACATACTACTGCAGACACATTAAGTTTTAGTTCGGCTGTAGTTAAACCGTCATTGCGTAAACTTTCAGTTGTTCTTTAACAAGCCAAGTTTTAACATTGAACTTACCCTATATGGTTATCGCAATAGCTCCGTAAAGGTGGCGGAACTCTAAAGTCAGTCCTCTGGTATCTGGTAAATAAAAAATACAGAAGAATAAGTACATTTAGACCAAACCTGCCTCAAATGGGGATATCAATTATGATAAACTTGCTATGCCAAAAAACCGAAGGTACCCAAGCGTCGGCACAACATATAATGGCAGATAGATACATGAGTGGCAAGTCTTAAAAATAAAAGGACTAATGTCAGGAGGTTTCAGTTTCCACATTTCTCCCACGCAATTAATATAACTCAAAGCATAGAAGAATAAGGAAGATTACAACATGCTAACTATATAGTCTTCCTTTAAACTAGTGCTAATACATCTCAAAATAAGAGTCAATTGTCTACTTTACTTTGAAGCGGAAAGGTGACAAGTGCACTTACTAGGTATTTTATTACAAGAGGGAGATTTCTTACATCACCCATCACCCACGTGACTTTTTGCCCTCCGGTCCAGCCTGTTCAACACCATATTTTTCATCCAATCCAAGTAAACTCATATCATTTTCAATCACCGTAATCCAAATTTGTTTAGTTCTTCCCCTACCTCTCGGCATTTTATCACTTCTACACTCTTCAGGCCTCCTATAACTAGTGCATCACTCGGTCTCCGTCTCACAACCAAACAACCTTATTAGACGATTCTCCCTCATTTTATCCTTGGGCTCAACTCCTACTTTTCCCTTGATCACCTCATTACTCAAACGATCATTTTTTGTATGCCCACACATCCATTGTAACATACGCGTCTGCGCTACATTCTTCTTATTAACGTGACTCTGTTTCACAGCCCAACATTTAGTTTTATAAAGCAGTGCCGACCTAATTGCCGTGCGATAGAATTTTCCCTTTAATCTACGAGGCACGTCGGGATCACATAGAAACCATATAGCACTCTTCCACTTCAACCAACATGCTTTAATCCTATAAGCCACATCTCCGTCCAATTCTTCATCCTTTTGAATAATAGATCAAGATAGCGAAAAAACTCAGAAGCTTGGACAATCTTTACATCGAATGTGATCACCTCTGCCTCCATGCTTTCAACTCTGCTAAACTTACACTTCAAATATTCAGTCTTGCTTTTGCTCAATCTAAAATCTCGAGATTCCAAAGGTCTCCACAACTCCAATTTACTTTCAACACCCTTTTTTGCCTCATCAATGCACCACGGTATATTATCTTGGATTGACCTCGCCAATTCGTTCATTATCAGAGCAAAGAGAAAGGGACTAAGGGCAGAACCTTGATTCACTCCAATCGTAATAGAGAACTCTTCTGTCTTTCCAACACTAGCACTAACTCCATTATACATGTCTTTGATAATATCTATATATTTTTTTGAAACGTCTTTCTTTGCTAAAGCCCACCAAAGTACCTCTCTTAGCAATTTATCACGCGTCTTCTTCAAATCAATGAAAATCATATGCAAATCTTACTTTTTATCCCGATATTTCTCCATGGTTTGTGTTATAAGATAGATTGCCTTTATAGTCGATCTTTCAGGCATAAATCCAAATTGATTATCCGAAATATTCACAATTCTCCATAGCCTTTGTGCAATCACTCGTTCCCAAAGTTTCATAGATGGCTCATTAGTTTGATCCCCCAACAGTTGGCACAATCTTGGACATCACATTTATTCTTATACAAAGGGATCATAGTACTTTTCCTTTACTCCAATTTCACTCCAATGGCATTGTGTTACATCTCCATATCTTGTTGTACGAAATAAAAGTATAACAAATAAAATAAATAAGTAACAAAAAGAGCTACTTGGAATATTTCTAGTCTCTTTATTCCTAAAGTATTTGTCTCACCTATACCAGGCCAAATGCACAAGAAATAATGATCACACCGCACATAACAGTATATTGGCAAATAAAAGGGAGCAACATAAATTTATAGCAAAGAAAAAACTAAGAAATAAAGAATAGAAAGGATAACATAAAGTGTAACATCATTTTCAAGTAAAGATCTCACATGCGAGATTCCGGATCTTTGCGGGGATCATATCCTTTTCTGATCCAGAACCTAAGGAATGGACCATTCGAGAAATAATATGCTGCTCTGAAGAGAAGCCTGCAAATAAATGCATGGACATCGTAAATTTTCTTAAACGTGTTCAGTTCATGGCATCTCAACCAGTACGATATATAGAGCAAGATGACCGGAAAATAAGAAGCCACCTTCTGAGTGTGTATCCTCCAAATTGTATGCCATTGTCTAGCAAGCGATCAATCAATGAATGTTTGATCCATATGGGCTTCTCATCAAACAGCTTACATACAGACATCTGCCACTCGTATTGATCTGAGCCTTGAGGTATATATTTCTCCCACTTTATTTTTTTAGGAATCTGTATGAACGTTAAGTGTAACAGTCCATGGTGCCATGCAAGACTCAGCAGGCCAGTTTATTCATTTTATGCCAAGTATTTGAAACAGTACATCAATCATATACGGAGTACAACATTATCTATTCTTTGGTCACGACAGAGCCAGAGTACATCATTACTCTCAACGATAGAGAAAACAAAGCCAGGACTAATATAGACTATTCATTCCAAATTAGTTTGTAAAAGTAATCCAAGTTTCCAGCAAGCATTCACTGTTCCTAACTCACAGTTAATCAAAATGTACATAGTAATCCAGCTACAAGGTAAGGAACTAACTCGCAATGGGCGATAAGAAAACAACAGGCACCCACCTCAAACAACAGATCCATGACACATCTACCATAGCTCTGACATCATCCACTTCCATATTATATTGCAAAATATGGAATGTAGCAAGTACCCACAAAACCAGACAATAAGAAAGACCAAAATACGTTTATCACCACCCCCAAAGTATATCATCAATCCCACTTTTCACTCCAGTTTGAAAAGTCTGTATTTGGTACCTTAAGTTTAAAATTGTCCCACTTTGCCCCCTAGCACTAACGGGCGTTAAACCTAACGAATTTAACCATGTGCATGTCATGTGATGGGTGTTCTAGTCATTCGCATTTTAACTTTATTTTCCCTTTATTTTTTTACACTCTTGTCATGTACAATGATTTAAAAGAATATAATTATTTAATCCATTAAAAATACAAAAATTATTATATCCAATTATCTAAAAAATAAGTTGATTTTTTAAAATATATATAAATTAATAAGAAAAAGAAATATCATGTACCAAATAATATTTTATATTAGTTTTTCTCTATTATTATTATATCATAAAATATAAAATAATGAATATTAAAATACACACTCAAAATTAAAAAAAACAAAAAAAGAGAGAGAAAGAGAAAGAAAAATAAAATGTACAAACAGAAAATATCTTATTATCACTAAACAAAAAAAACGAAAGAAAGAAATAAAAAAGAAAGAAAGAAAGAAGAAAAGAAAAACAGAAAAAAAAATAATCTGGAACTCACTTCCCCTTCCATTTTACGTAACCCTTCCCTTTTCCAGTTACCACCAAAGTTGCTGCCTTGCCACTGCCCCTCCGATGTCCTCAGTCTCTCCCACTCCAACTTCTTCCCATCCCTTCTCCATCTCTCATGCTTCAACTTTTCACCTCTCTCGTAGTAATTTTGCTGCTCATTCCTCTGCCATAATCCCTTACCTTTCCCCTGCTACTGTGACTGCCACCATACCCAATCACTCAAATTCAAGATGCAATCAGAAACCTAGCACCATGTCCGCATCATCACATTCCTTTCGCATTCTTCTTCACAACACTTTCGCCTCCTTCCATTCCCAATAGTTCATTCAATTATGCAATTGCTTTACATAAACCCAGATCTAAGTCTAAAATTTTCTTTAAAAAATAATCTTTGGTTTTCAAAAAAATAATAATACTTGTTGCCTGATATTTGTAAGAAAAACATTGCGAGATCTGAGGATAATTGAAGTGGTCACTGAAATTGGTGTTTGATTGGTGGCATGGTGGTGGAATTGGTGGTGGCTATGGTGGTAGAAAAATGGTGGCTGGTTGAAGAAGAAGGCAAGATTGTTCTCATGTTGAAACGACATTTAAGCCCTTCTCATTTTATGTTAAATTCGAAAAATACCCATCACATGACATGCATATGACCAAATTCATTAGTTTTTCTAATGCCCGTTAGTGCTAGGGGGTAAAGTGGGACAATTTTTTAAACTTAAGGTACCAAACAGACCGACTTTTCAAACTGGGGTGCAAAGTGAGATTGGTGGTATACTTTGGGGGTATAAACGTATTTTGGTCCCAATAAGAAACATAAAAATACTTTGCAAAAAAGAAAGATGCCCTAGCTAAGAAGTCAGGATATCTTTGATGTTGAAGTCGAGTGCAAGGCATGGTTCTATCTCCATCTGCATCAACCATGGCAATTTTGAGAAATAAGAACCAGGAAAGAAACACAATAACTCTCATCTTTCAAAAATACATCCCAATGGGATCTTGGAGGAAATGGTGAGATCAAGTGTGAATACAAAGGTAATAGAGAACATAAAGCACAAATGAGCATTCCAAACAATGGAATGTAGTCCACAAAATAAAACTAAGTGGCACTACTGATGCAATATTTTGAGGATACCTCTCTAACCAAAACAATAAAAGATCACACCAAAGCAAATACTGCATGAAAATGAAAGGACTCTTGACCCTCTTACATTAGACATACAATTGCAATCTCCTTGGGGCAAACCCCTTACCATTTTGACTTAACTCAATCTCTTCCTAAAGGACTAGAAATGAAGTCTTTACATAAGAAGAAATCATTTAGGAAGCATAAACGTACCTCCCATCGGTGCTGTACAGCTCCCTCCTGTTTCTTTTTCGAGCTCACGTCCATACATGGTTTCAAACTGAAAAGTATATAAACATTGCATTCATATAGAGAACATCAGTTGATACTCCCTCCATCCCCCCCCCTACTTGACATTCATGGTCAACTCAATTGAACTTTGACCAGAATTTTATGAAGATTTAATTATCCTCTTGAAATTGTTATTGATTAGACATTGAAATTGTGGTCAAAGTTCAATTAAGTTGACCATGAGAGTCAAATTAGGACATGTTTGGGACGGAGTTGCTATATCATATCTAGTAAAGTAAACCAAGAACTTGCAAGTTATGCCAAGTTTTTCCGTAGTAATTTGGGTAGAAGATTCCATTATGAACGAAGCAAACTGAGGATTCTGTTCTAAACCTTTTCTCTTCCTTCTCTTTTCTATTTTTTTCTCTCTCCTTTTTTTTGGTTTGGATGACTGGTCCCCTTGGGATTATGGAGCTGTCCAATTCAGGCTATGGTACTGGACCTAACGGCAAATAGAGTGTTCAAGTTCACACGTGGATTCGGGTTTACCATAAATCAAACTCTCGCCAAAATATTCCTCAATAGTCCATCCTAGTTCTCCAACCAAGCATAGAAGCACAAAATTTGATGCAAGCCTCAAATCGACAAAATTAAAAATTAAAAAATAGTGCCGGACTTCTCTTGATGCCTGCTGATGGCAAATCTAGTGGTTGGTGACGGAAACTGAACGAAAGGCCAACAGTACAAGTGTATTAGCTAGTTTGATCTTGACGAGTGACAATTTGAGAAAAGCTAACTAGATTCATCAAGGTTAAGCAGAATCCAAACTAGTAGGGTAATAACAGGTGATCAGAAATGAGAGGTGATTATGAGTAGCATTTATTTTTGTACTTTCAGTTGTTGGCAGTTTTCAAGACTTGCTTACAAAGACCTTATGTCAAATGACACTATTTGCTCCGACAAAACCTAATATCTAATTATAACTCATCTGAGAACCAATCCCAATACAATCAAACAACATAATCACCTAGCGGATATGGAAGGAAAATCTGTAATCTTGACCCTCCATACGGACACTACGATAAAAGATCGCAGCGGATAGCGGTAATAGAAGGTCCCAAACATCGACTAATCCCTTCTACGCTTCACGCTTGAAATCCCTAAAGTAGTTGTATATGTAGAGTCTCCATATTCCATTGACAAAGAGGAATCACATCAAAATCAAGTTTTATGTCCATTGAGTTCTAAATTTTGGAGCATACATTCATCCACAACTCAAACCCACTAACAAGTTTTTGTTTTCAAGACCTTCGACAAACACATAACAGAACCCATCGGTTACATACTTGATATTGAAAAGTATACAAGAGAAGAAAATCAGATGAGCTGGAATATCTTACACAACTCTCTCTGGTATATCCTTTGGCGAGAAAAGTGGTGGCACCAAAATCATCAAATCCTCCTGATCCACATCTATAAGACCACGTTTTTCTATAACAAAGCACAAACACAATTTAATTTTGAATACACGAGAAGTTCAAAATAATCACGATCCTGTCAATAACAGGTATATAATGCATGAAATCTGACCAAATTGCGGTTCCACGTCAGCCCAATTTCTCTTCTTCTTCCGAGCAACATCCGCATGGACAGCAAGAACATGCTGATAATCTACCATTCCTTTAATGAAAAACATATGAAAGAGAAAGAAAAACAAATTGTAATAGAGATTTTGGGGAAAAGAAAAAAGAAAATGTAATAGAAAACCAGAAGGGGAAACTTTGCAAAGTCTTTTAGACCATTAAAGCTATATGCCTCCCGACACTCTGCCAACAATATCGGCAAAAACATTTTCTTCCACTTCTTCTGTTGTATTTGCATCTCCTTTTGCAGAAACGGCAATGCATTCAGTTTCTGATCGACTTACGGTATCTGCATTTCCCATCGACACTGAGCAGCCAATACTTTGCTCCGCACCGGCAGAGTTTGTGGACAAACTGCTAGGTAACCTTTTGGAGTAGTCATCAATTTGGCCATTGTCACCATTATGTTTAGATATCTTTAATAAAAAGTTGTTGCATGGAAAAAGCTCCCCAAAGGCAGGATGTGAGTATGGATCTTCAGGACGGAAATGAAGCTCTAATTTGTTTGACTGTGAACTACGAGCCTGCATATAATGCCGTGACATATATCAGGAACATGTCATGGAAAATACACACCCCACCCCTACCAAAATAAGAAACAAACAGAAACGGCGGAAAACAGTAAGAGCCGCACAGAAAAGGCAAGTTATCTCGCACATCAGAAGAAACAAAAATAGAACAGCAATTAAAACAAAAATAGTTCAAAGGAGGACCGTTCATGGTAATTCCCGGAGCAGACTTCTGGCCTAAATGGCCAAACAGTACATTATATTATAATCATGTTCATATCTGAACTACTAGAATAACATTATTACTTTGCTTTATCCAAAATATGACTAGCTATAACAGGAAGTCCAGTAGTCTCCATTAGGCGAAACCCAATAACTATTCATAATTCTACTAGTATTTAGAAGTAACTGAGATTCAAAAAGTAGCATCCATGTTTAATTAACATGTCAAAAGTACGCTAAACAGATAGAGGAGCAATAAATAATTTTATAAATTATGCATACAAAGAAAATACAGAAATGCAATGCAACCCAGAAATAATACTCCCTCCGACCCTAAATGATCTTCCTACTCTTTTGGTGTTACTATGAATGAACTGAACAATAATTGTAGGTTAAATTAACAATCCTAATGAAACTCTTAAACTTGTTATTTAATGATACACCATTAAAAAGAAGTAACAATTTTTAAATTTTTATTAACATAATTAAATTAACCTAAAATTATTAATCCAAAGTTCAAAAAAGTAGTAAGATCATTACGGGACGGAGGGAGTATCAATCAAATAAAAGTAAAAAAAAAAAAAAATGTTAACGAGAAAGGAAGCAGGGTTACCTTGAAAATTGCATCAGTTCCGCCGAGAGTCTCAACAGCGCGAGCGGTAGAGGAAGGGTAACCAGGGTAATGAACTACAAAGTTACTACTTTTACTAGGTAGAAATCCAGAAATACAACCATCTTTTATCCTCCCCATCGATTCCGATTGGATTGTTGCTACAGCTAGTGTGTAACTGTGTGTGTTAATTTAACCTTTTTCATTGGCAATCAAAAATTTCAGGATTGAGAGGGGAGAGAAAAGGGAGAGTTGACTAAAAAGAAGAAAACTTGGAATCTGATTTCGAACCCTAGCAGGTAGCTGGGAGATGTTGACGATGCACCGGCGGTTTATCAGCCACTGCCACCGTGACGTCGAGAAAAGTAATAATGCCGATTGCCGATGAAGGGTACGATTTCTTGTTCTTAGAGCCAATTGAGCCGGTCTTCTAAAATAACCTTTCCACTTAAGCTTTTTGGGCCACGACAAATCCGTAAAAACCCACTTAAACCCACTTTTACATACGTATGACTCACAGCTCGCCAGTCCCAAAGCCCGCCCCGCTCAGACCCACAGACCACCCGACTCCCACAGCCCACCCGGACTCGCCTGTTTGCCTGTTCCACCCTACCTATTTTATTTTAGAAAATCGGATTCCACTCTGCCGATTTTATTCCAGAAAAATCAAAACAATACTCCCTCCGTCCCACCCGAAAATGCCCAAACCAAACCTCGCACACAAATTAAGGAAAATAATGTAGGAAAGAGAAAAAATTTAAATGTTGTGAGTATGAAAAATTAAATAGGAGAGAGAATGAGTGGGAGGAATAGTTAGGAGAGAGAATGTTGTGAGTGTAAAAGTAAAGTAGGAGAGAGAATGAGTGGGTGGAATGAATAGTAATAAAAACTTTCCTTTTTGGGAAAGTGTCTTTTTAAATGGGACGCCCGAAATGAAAATTTGTGGCTTTTCGGGCGTGACAGAGGGAGTATACTGTATGTAGCCAAACCCATAGACAACTGGCTCCTAGAGCCCGCCTTGACCCGCCCCGACCCGCCCATTTTATTCCAGAAAATCGGATTTCAAGCCGCCAGTTTTATTCCAGAAAAATCCAAACAAAATATGTGGCCAAACCCACAGACCACCTGTTTCTCAGACCTCCTTTATCAACAACCCAATCCAATTCAACAATATAATATTATTTCTCTCCCTTCCACATATATTATCTACAATCCAAATCAATCTTCTTCATTTATTGACTTTTTTCACAATCCAATCCAACCAACCAACCCAACTCAAATATCATTTATTCTTTATTTTTTATTACATATATTATTAACCTCATTTTTTTTTATTTTTTGTCTTGTAATAAATTTATAAAATATTTTATATTACTAAATTTATATAATTATTATACAAAAATACGATATATAAAAAAATATAAAAATGAAGTTACATTTGAAACTCAAATTCACTTTTTATAAATACATCACAAAAATAAAATTACAAATACATAAATTGAAATTTCATATTTAATTATTATTACCAAATTTTTGTCATATGTGCTCGATCAAGTCATCTTTAAGAGCTTTATTGGCTTCTCTATTACGGAGTTGTGCTCTGTTAGTCATATATGTCGATAAGTACAATATTGAAAAGGTTGATCGTCATCTTCTTCAACCACTCCATTTTGACAGTTTGTAGATTTATCATTTTGAAATTCTGTGGAATCATAATAAGTCTGATATGTGTCTCGTTCATCCTCTACTATCATATTGTGCATGATGATACAAGCCATCATAATTCTTTCGATGTTATGGCGATCCCAAATAAGACATGGGCGTTTGATAAATGCGAACCGGGATTGTAGAACTCCAAAAGCCCGTACAACATCTTTTCTAGCAGCTTCTTGATGTTGAGCAAACACTTGTGCTTTTGCATTGTAGGAGAAGTAATTGATTTAACAAATGCAGCCCAATTTGGATAAATGTCATCTGTGAGATAATATCCCATATTATTTTCCCGACCATTCACGACGTAACTAATTTCAGGTGCTCGTCCTTCTAAAATATCATTGAAAATAAGAGGCCTATGAAGTACATTGATATCATTGCACGAACCTGATGTTCCAAAGAATGCATGCCATATCCACAAGTCATATGATGCAACAGCTTCCAAAATGAGAGTTGGCTTTCCACTTCTTCCTGCAAATTGACCAGCCCAAGCTTTAGGACAATTCTTCCATTCCCAGTGCATGCAATCAATACTTCCCATCATGCCAGGTAATCCCCGTTTTTCTCCAGCATAAAGTAATCTTGCCAAATCTTGTTCATTAGGCCGTCGGAGATATTGGTTGCCAAAATTTGAAATTGCACCTTCTACAAATCGAATAAGAGATTTTCTTGTTACAACTTCACTTATTCGTAGATATTCGTCAACCGCGTCAGCTGATGTCCCATACGCCAACACCCTCATGGCTGCAGTACATTTTTGTAATGTTGAAAGGCCTTGTCTACCAGTAGCATCATGCCTTTGTTGAAAGTATTCATCACTGATAGTGAGTTCTCTAACTATACGGAGGAACACATGCTTACACATGCGAAATCTACGACGGAATATATCTGCATGGTAGGTTGGATTGTTAGAAAAATAGTCGTTGAACAAACGATCTGCACCATCTTCACGCTGCCTCTCAATAAATCGTCTTCTTGACCGTTGAGCGGAACTTGTAGATTCTGAAAATAAAGTAGGAATGTTAATGATCACATCTTCAAGAATGCGATCAATTTGGCGATTTTGCTGAACAACTCTTGCGTTCCATTCATCAATTTCGACAGAATTGGATGAATCAGAACTAGAGTTTGACTCTTGGGATGAGTTTTCATTTGAAGACATTTGGAAATGAATATTGAATTTTATTATAAGTTTGATAT
This sequence comes from Adenophora triphylla var. japonica, assembly GCA_022495995.1. Classification (NCBI taxonomy): domain Eukaryota; kingdom Viridiplantae; phylum Streptophyta; class Magnoliopsida; order Asterales; family Campanulaceae; genus Adenophora; species Adenophora triphylla. Next base: position 78,904 of record JAFEMH010007172.1, on the reverse strand, counting down.
GGATTCAATAACAATTTATAGAACTTTAGAAACAATGATAATTAAAGCATATGACAAACATCACATGAATTTTACATGTGAATACTGAAGAAAAAAGTTGACAAAAATCACATGGATTCTGAACCATCTACAAAGAAAAAGTTGACAAAAGAAAAAAGTTGATGTAACAACTCATTACATGGATTTTGACAACTCACTATAAAAGATGATAATAAACACCAGGACAAAAATTAAGCATCCATGTGAAATCACTTTCCGACTCCAATAAAAGAATAGGACAAACATCACATGGATTTTACATGTGAATACTGAACCATTCAGCGTAATGATAATAAACACCATGACAAAAATCACATGGATTCTGAATCATCTACAAAGAAAAAGTAGACAAAAGAAAAAAGTTGATGTAACAACTCATTACATGAATTTTGACAACTCACTTTAAAAGATGATAATAAACACCAGGACAAAAATTAAAACATCCATGTGAAATCACTTACTAATTCAAATTAGATTAAAACAATCAAAGTTACAATAATAAAAATAACATAAACTAAAATTACATTAAAAAAAGTACATTACGCAAATTTAAATTACATGAACCCAAATTTAAATCAATTCCCAAGTACAATTGTCATTAGACGACGTTTCATTTCTTCTTCTTCTGGAGACAAGTGGTCTTTCCCAACAATGCAGTCAACATCATGACATTCATTTTCTTAGCTTTTCTTTCTTCTTTTTTACGCTCCCTTTCCTCCTTCATGCGCTCCATTTCAATTTTATCATTTCCCAGTTTCTTCATCAGTTCAATTTCATTGTCTCTTGTGAGCCTCAGTGCACGAATTTCTGCAGTAAACTCATCAGAAATATAAGAAGTTTGTGATTCCTTACCTTTTCCTTTCCTTTTAGCAACATTTCTACCTTCTGGACGAGAAATTGTTGGAGAATCACAAACTAGAGTTTGTGGGTTTGAAGGGATTGAATGCTCCCCATTTTCATTTGTCCTTGATCTTTATGAGCTGCCACCACTTTCCTCGTTGTTCTCCAAATCTTCACATGTACGTATTGTACTGTGATTCAGATTTAACTCCCACTTGGGATGTTTACTCATAACTTCTTGAAAAATATGCAAATCGGTAAACTTGCTACCACCGGCCTCATAAATTGTATGAGCTTCAGTCTTAATATCCTTCTTGCTCATTCCACTCCTTCTCCGACCATATGCTTCCTTGTATGCAGCAATCCATTTGTTCACATTATCATTAAGTCGTTTATAACGACTTTTCATTGAATTCACATTTCTTTTATGTATTTTTTCTGGATTCTCCGCTCGAGCTTATTCGAATAATTTCGCCACTCGTGCTCATATAACAGTACTCTTCTGGTTATTTCCACGCACACTATCTTCACTAACGAAAATCCAACTTGACATCAGTGCCACATCTTCTTTCACAAGCCAAGTAACACATTTCCCCCCCCCCCCTTTCAGGATTTGTGTCCGTTTGTTCATCGCCTTGAAATAAATTTTGAGAGATATTTTGTGATTGTTGGACATTTATAGAAGTAGGAAATTGAGTGAGATTTTGAGAAACTTGAGAGTGTGAATAGCTTTCAAAATTTTGAGTGTTTGTCAAATTTTGAGAATAATATTCATGGTTTGAATAATTTTGAGAATTGAGGTATACTTGAGAGTTGAGATATTCTTGAGAGTTTGAATCAAATGGAAAATTTGGATCCATAATAACAATGAGAAATTAGGGAAAGAGATAGAAAAAACGATTTAATTGTAGAGAAAAAAAAGAATTTTAGATTGTGCTTCAAATTCAATAAACTTGATCTCTATTTATAGAGGATAAAAAAATAAAAATTTTGATATTTTTTATTTTTTGTTTTAATAAATTTTTAATATAATTAAAAATAATTTAAGTTAAAAATGAAAAAGTTATATTTTAAAAATCCACCAACCAATGGTTGGTGGACATGTGTCCCAAATTGGATCACAATCTTAGATTGCTTCTCCAATCCAGATCACCAAACTTCACCAATCTGCATTTCTTTTTTTTTTTTTCAAAAGTTTTGTCTTTTTCCTCCAATCTACCAATCAGGTCACGGATAAAGGAGGTCTCAGAGCCCCCCCCCAACCCACAGTTTTATTCTTATTCCAGAAAACTGGATCTAAACCCGCTTGTTTTATTACAGAAAAATCAAAATAAAATATGTAGAGAAAGAGATTTGAACCTGCGATCAATCTCTATATATATAAAAGCAAGAAAGTCTTGCTTTCCCCCCAAAAGTCAGGGGCATTTTAGACATTTCACACGGTGGCAAAAATGAAGATAACAAGAAAGAAAAATCACGTGGCGCATTGTTGACGGACGGAAGTTGGCGCGTGGCATACACACGCTGAAAGTGGCGCGTGAATGCAGCGGAATTGTTTTTTTTAAAAAAAAATTTCCGGACGCCTGTTGAATATTCATTGAAGGGCAATTTGGTCATTTCCATCAATGGCAAAATTGAAAATATTTGAAAATCCACGTGTCACCTGTTCATTGGCTGATTTTATTTCAGATTTTTTTTTCCTCCAATTTCTTTGACCTCAATTATTTTATATTAAATTAATTTTTTTACACCAAAATTCATAATTTCTTTTTCTCTATAAATAGAGACTTCTTTCATTTGATTTGGACACAGAAAAAATTTCTCTTTTTTAAATTTTAATTTGTTAATCATCCTTTGCTAATTTTTCAATTTCTTTTTAGTGAAAATTAATTAAGTGTGAAATATTTTTTTAATTATAAATGATAATAATAATAATAATAATAATTTTACTAATAAAAAAATATAAAATATAAAATAAAATAAAAGTGATAGGGTATAGATGATGAGTTGAAATGGTGTTGAATATGTATAAACAAAATTATTGTGTATATATAAAGTAGATAGGGTTATTTAATATAATAATAATTTATATCTATATATATATATATATATATATATATAGGGCGGAGTGTGATGAATGTGAATTTGAGTTTCTATTTAATAAGTGGGATGGGGTAATATATTTATTGATTTTATTGTAGTTCGATACATAAAACAATGAAGGACATTTTTGACATATCGGGACGAAATTGCAAATAACTCGACAAAAAATCCACGTGGCAGGCGTTGATAGGACCGAAAATGGCGCGCGCGCATAAATTGGCGCGCCTACTCGAGTGGAATTGTTTTTTGTTTTTTGTTTTTTGTTTTTTTACACATTTGGACAAGTGTCGTCCGTTCATCGAATGGGCATTTTCGACATTTTCCTGGCACGTGTGTTGCACGCGCCGACAACAGCGCATTTTTTCAGTCTTCTCCTTTTTTTTTTGTTTTTTTATTTTGACACGTGGCGACCCACGATTGGCTTGATGGATTTTAGATTTTTTTTTAATCCGTTTTCTTTGACCTCAATTATTATATATTAAATTAATTTTTTTTCTTTTTTACACCAAAATTCATAAAAAAAAATCTATTTAAATAGATACTTCTTTCATATGATTTGGACACAGAAAAAAATTCCTCTTTTTTAAATATAAATATGGTAATTATCCTTTGCTAATTTTTCAATTTCTGTTTAGTGAAAATTAATTAAGTGTGAAGTATTTGTTTTAATTATAAATGATAATATAATAATAATAATGATAATAAAAATAAAAATTTTACTAATAAAAAATAAATAATATAAAATAAAATAAAAGTGATGGGGTATAGGATGATGAGTTGAAATGGTGTTGAATATGTATAAACAAAATCATTGTGTATATATAAAATATATAGGGATATTTAATATATTAATAATCTAAATATATATATATATATATATATATATATATATATATATATATATATATATATATATATATATATATATATATATATATATATATATATATATATATATATATATATATATATATATATATATATGACGGAGTGTGATGAATGTAGGTTTGGGTTTCTATTTAATAAGTGGGATGGGGCAATATGGTTATTGGGTTTATTTTAGTTCGATATATCAAATAATTTATTTAAATTTTCTTAAAAAAATATTTGAAGTATAGTAAATAAAGTATTAATAAATTTTTCGATTTTTCTATCGGTCTCAAAAAATTGTGTATTTATAAAGACGAATATTGGAAAAGATGATCATCATTTTAATTTTTTGGTGTACAAATTGGTATTTTAAAAGAGGGAGAGGAATGAGTGAAATGAGTGGGTTGGGTTTGATAAGGGAGCGAAGGGTTTGGGATTTTTTTTTCATTTAAAACAATTGTTAGTCTTTTTAGGATTTTGATTTTTTCTTCTCAAAATTAAATAAGTTAAATTGAAAATAAATATCATAATTATGTTTATGATGAGTTAATATAAATAAATATGACATATCATGTATAATTTTATGTGGTATCTTATATTGTGAGTCTAATTGTAAATGTGTGAAAGTATAATTTGTAACGTTCTTAAATTAAAATTAATAAGTTATTAGATTTTATTTTGAAATAGAATTTAGTTTTTTTTTTAATGGATTAAATGGGTGAAGTAGGGCTTTCCACTGGGAGTAAAAGAGAATTAGTACGGATTGCATAGTAAAGTTGAGGAGAATAAAAGGGGTAGATTAAGTTTTCATTTGGAGCGGAACAAAGAAAATCAAATTATTTCGGTATGCATTGCATGAATATTTAAATTTTCTAGACAAAATCTTAATAAAAAATAATATATTAATTTATATTGGTACAGAGGTAATAGTACTACTATATTAATATATATACATAAATCTTAAGAATATTATCTAACATTAATATTAATGAAGTATGTGAAAATTAAACGTGGATGTAGAAGTTGAATATGATTTAAGAACAAAATGACTTATCGAAAATTGAAAGTGACGATGTTTGACAGTTTCAGAAGTTTTATTTGCTTGGAGAATTATTGTAATGAAGAGTTCTAAATTGCAGTTGAAGAGAAGGATTGAGAGACTTATAACTAGGATAAATTACTCTTCTCCAATTGTCAACAAAAATTACGCAGCACTGTGGGCAAATTATATTTCCTTACTCACATGTTTCTTAACTAAATTACACTTATCATGTTCAATACGCGATAATTATGTTTTACATCAAAAATACATGTTTACTTCTTTCGTAACATTGAAAAAAGGACGTCAAACGTGAATATTATTTAATAGAATAGAAATTCACGTATAATGTGCGTTTTAAATATGTACAAACTATTTAAGCTTTAGTAACTGTCCGTGCATCGCACGGGAGTAATACTAGTCTTGTAAAAGTTAGATCTCACCCAATGTTTTGTGGGAAAATTATTGATGGGTCCTTCACCCGAAGTCAAAAGATCAATTAAGACAAGAATTTTGAAATTTAATCAACTAATCTGACATCATAATCAAAATTCCACCTAGTCCTCCTTTACTCAATAATATAAAATTATCCTTCTCTCTCTCTCTCTTCTCTCAGTTTCTCTCTCTACCACCCCTTCCGGTGACCCTTCCCCTTCCCCTTCCCCTCCGGTGACCCTTCCCTTTCCAACTCCGGTGATCTCCCTTTCCCACCTCCGGTGAATCTGCCCATGTTAGGTGGTTGGGAATGGGAGGCTTTGATTTATTATAAGTTGGAGAAGAAGAATTTGTTGAGTTGGATTCAAGGTGAAATCGGCGAATTTAAGAAGGCGGAGATAGAAATGGTACGAATTCGGAGGAGAAGAAGCGACCGCCGCTGCCGCCGGAGATGGATCTCTTCGACGGAGTGCACGTGACACGAACCGCCGCTGCTGCCGCTGGAGATGGTAAAAAATGTTGTATTCTTACCATGGAAAATTGAAGTGGCTTGCTGAAAGTTAGTGATTTGAAGTTTAGAACCAAGTGGGGACTTGAGCTGAGTTATATAAATCCTGAAAATCAACCAAACAGCCTCTAGTGAAAGTTTATATTAAAAAATGTTGTATTTTGAATCCTTCTTAAGGATTCTTAATTTGACCCCGATTATAAATATCATTAAAAGGGAAGAGTGGCAGATTTATGTGGGAATTGACGCCTATTAGTGACACCATCTACATTTTTTATACTCCGTCAGTCCTCTAATCCTGTTATAAGTGCCAATATGTATTGCACCTTGACTATTTTGATCTAGCTTGATTGAACTCCGACAATATGATGAAAATGTAATTATATTAATGATAATTCAAAAATTATTTCTGATGCTCCATTAAATATACTATCGATAATAATTTAAAAAAAATGAGAATTAGTAGATTTTAAATCTTTGATCAAATTTTAATTAAGTGATAAAAAGTAAGAATGTGTCATTTATTGTGGAACGAAGGGAGTACTCCGTAGCACAAAAGTGTATGGGATCTTGGAAGTCATAAAATACTAAAAACAATTGTGAACTTAATTGTAAACAACTGTGAACTTAATAAGTATGTCAAATAATCATATATAAGTGCAAAAATATAGAAATACAAGACTAAAAACAACAGTTAACTTAAGTAAAAACAATTGTGAACATAACAAATATATCAAATAATCTCATAAAATTGCAAAAATAGGGGTCATAAAGGACTAAAACAACTATGAACTTAATAAAAAACAACAGTGAACTTAAGTAAAAACACTGTGAACATAACAAATATGTCAAATAATTTCATAAAATTACAAAAATAGAGGCCATAAAGAACTAAAACAAATGTGAACTTAATAAGTATGTCAAATAATCATATATAAGTGCAAAAATATAGAAATACAAGACTAAAACCAACAGTTAACTTAAGTAAAAACAACTGTGAACATAACAAATATATTAAATAATCTCATAAAATTGCAAAAATAGAGGCCATAAAGGACTAAAACAACTGTGAACTTAATAAGTATGTCAAATAATCATATATAAGTGTAAAAATATAGAAATACAAGACTAAAAACAAAAGTGAATTTAAGTAAAAACAGCTGTGAACATAACAAATATGTCAAATATTCTCATAAAATTGCAAAAATAGAGGCCATAAAGGACTAAAACAACTGTGAACTTAATAAGTATGTCAAATAGTCATATATAAGTGCAAAAATATAGAAATGCAAGACTAAAAACAACAGTTAACTTAAGTTAAAACAACTGTGAACATAACAAATATGTCAAATAATCTCATAAAATTGCAAAAATAGAGGCCATAAAGGACTAAAACAATTGTGAATTTAATAAAAAAACAACAATGAACTTAAGTAAAAACAACTGTAAACATAACAAATATGTCAAATAATCTCATAAAATTGCAAAAATAGAGACCATAAAGGACTAAAATAATTGTGAACTTAACAAAAAACAACAGTGAACTTCACAAATAGGTCAAATAATCTCATAAAATTGCAAAAATAAATGTTATAAAAGACTAAAAACAACTATGAACTTAACTAAAACAACTATGAACTTAACTTAAAAAAATATGTGAATTAAGTAAATAATAGTAATTTTCATGCAGAAATTATGAATTTAGCTAAAACAACTGTGAACTTCTCTTAATTGTTATTGTAACAAATGTAAAAAATAACTGTGAACTTATCAAAAATAAATGTGAACTTGTAACAACTGTGAACATACAAATTTGCTCCAGATTATATGTTGATGCTACTAGTTTGATTCGTATTGACGATGCGAAAACAACGGTGGTTTCAGATTTTTTTTTGATTTCTAGATCTTAAGATATTTCATTTTAAAGTTTTGAGGGGGGAAAATAAAGTTTTGATTTAATTTTCAAATACATGTATGTGGACACGTGTAATTTCATTGAGCGCATAAATGTCTTTTAACCGGTGACATAATTGTAGTTTTTGATTTTTACAATGGACACGCATGTCCATATGTAAGGAAGGGACCTGTTGGTCGATTCCCATATTCCATGTCCTTGCTGATCGATTTTATTAGGATTAGGGACCAATTGGTAATTGCCCCATGTTTTGTTTATACTTAACTTTACAACATCTATTATTACTACAAATGATATGAACGAAAAATGAGATTTCACAATTAATTAATGTGATTCAATATTTACAAAAATATCAATTTAAAAAAAATCAAAAAATTAAAAAAAAAACATGATTTGGAATTATTAAAAGAGCTAAATCTTTAATTAAAAATTTATAAAATTATGAAAGATATAAATATTAAATTAAGTTAAATTATAATTGCGAAATATAGTATTTTGGGAAGCTTCTATATTTTTTTCATTATTACTCTCCGTTTAAGTCACGTATTTACATAAATGCCAATTGTTAAGTCTATTATTCACTGAAAAAGAGAACAATTTAGTTTAAATAATTTTTATTTGTTGATAAATATCATATATTTATTCTTTAAAAAATAAATTAAATGAGGTAATAATGTAATTAATTTAATAATAGAAACTCTATAAATATTTATTTCATAATTTTTTGGGGGAATTTTCATTGTATTCAAACGATACAATTTTGACATGGTTTAAAAATTTAACAAAGTTTCAAATTTAACAAAGTCTTGAAAATAAATAAGTCTTCAAATCTTAAAACTAATTATAGTATTCAAATCTTCAAAGTATTCAAAAAGTTTTAGGTTTTCAATATTGTTATTAATTCAAAGTATTTGAATTTGTTGAATTATTATTCTTCTTCTAATATCCTTCACGCAAAAACTACTTTTTAAAATTGTCTTCTTCGAGACTTTCATAATTATCGTGTTCAAAATTTCGAAATGTGCCTTGTTTTCTCAACTCCACGTCATCCCAGTCTGCAAAATAAATCAATCTCTCGATAAGAGCGGGTTTGAGTTGGTTTCGCTTTAACGTCACGACTATTCATACAACACTAAAAGTAGCATCTGATGCTATCGTGGATACCGGAGGGGTAAGTCGATCACGTGCCATCACCAAAATAATAGGATAATATTAGTATTCGATTTCCAACATCGTAGGATATTCAAGTTTTCAAAACTTTCACCATCTAAGGGGTAATATGGGCTTTCAAGGTATTGGTGTAATTCATCTACACCACTTTGAGAACGAGTAATAGATGAGGATAAAGTTTTTCCTTTTGTCATGAAATCCCATCAATTTTTAACATTTTTGTTACTCCACTCCCTTTCTTTCGGATGTTGTGTTTGGTCCCTTTAGTGTTCTATAATAGTGGTCGAACAAACGATATAGGATTGTGTGAATTTTCCTCAGTTTGCTCTTGTACAAAGTGTTTACAGCATCTGCGTTAAGCTCGGCCCTCGTGTTCTCATAAAATTCATCAAACAAGCCACCTAATGAGGATAACTTAATCCTATGATCCATTATGGTCGCTAATTGGGAAACGACGGAAAAATATTCATAATATTTTGTAAATTTAGTTTCCATTTTCATAACGGCATCTCCAAACAAGGCATGTGATCTAAATTGCCTAATAACATCACTTATGACATTTATTTCACGACACAAAAGATGGGAGGTGGGATAATAACTTTCCGAAAAAATCTTGCCCTACGCTAAGGTTTAAGTAAATCTAAAAGCTCGGTAGCTATCGACCAATCATACTAACTAATTTTGTAGTCCATTTGATGACTAGAAAAGTATTCCGTGAGTACCACCCTATATTTGACCACTCTGTTCAATATTTTATATGTTGAGTTCCACTTAATATCCTCAACCACTTGAGGTTTCTTGTATTTCATGTTATAAGCGGAGCATAAATCGGCATAAATTTTCAACCTTGGGCAGGAATTTTTGATAACATGGGAGGCTGTGTTGATGCTATTGGTGACAGACTTTAGTGAGTGGATCAAATCTTGGATACATAGATTAACAATGTGGCATGCACACCTAACATGAAACAAAGCGCCATCTATGAGGATTAAGAGCTTGGATCAACATTGTGGCGGTGAGGGTATTGTAAGTCGCATTATTAAAGGATATTGTTAAAATTTTGTTGGTGATAACATACTCACTCAATACATCCTTAATGTGATTTATACATTGCAAAGACGTGTGGGGATAGAGCATTGTTCTAAAGGAAATCACCCTCTTTTGCAACATCTACTCCTCATCAATCCAATGAGCGGTTATACAAGTAAAGGTTTCAGAACTAGAACTTAGAGTGGCATTTCAAACATCTGTGGTCAAGCAAACACTACCATTGAAATTTTGGAGGTCACTCGCTAGTTTAAGTTGACGAGTTTGGAAGAGCCTCTTATACGCCTAGTAATAGGTTGGCGGCTCAATGGTTGGTATGACGGGTTTAGGCCTCTAGAATAGCGGGTAAGTATATCATCATCCGAAAGTGAAAAAGGCAATCGACAACTCACTAGTAACATCGTTATCAAATCGACGTACACTTTTGGGTAAGTGACACATGGTATTGAGTTGCGTTTGCACGGTACCATCTATCCCTTTAGCGGCTTCCCGATCATGTTTATCCATGTGCCTCTTTACATGGGAGGTATCATTAACACCCGCCAGGTTTAAAAATTTCGAGCACCTATTGCATTTGGCCTTTGTTTCACCATCAACAATTACCAAATTATATAAATGGGCATACTTGGACACTCTAGGTTGTGCCTTTTCCTTACCCTTACCCCACTAGGTGCAATACCTGAGGCAACATCGTTAGTAGGTGTATTCGAAATTGTGCGAGTTTCGTGGGTGACTTGTACATCGTTATCGTCATCCTCATCCCCCTCCCCACCCTCATCTATGTTTTATATGTGATGATAGGTTTTACATTTATAGTTTATGTTGGGCTCATTCATCCAATCTAGGGTCGAATCCGGAGTATAGCCAGGAAATAGAGGGGTTTTGATTGGATTCGAGGATTGAATAATTAGATCAAACATAATTTGATCATTATGATGAAAAAGAGAATTATCAATTGATACTAAATTTTGATGGGGTACATTTTGTGGAATTTGATTTTGTGGTGGGGAGTTGGGATATGCAAATATATCATTAACTAGATCTTTCATGATAACTAGAATATAAATTACCTAACAATTAAAATTAAAAATGCAGCACTTAAAAAAATTGAATTTTCAAAAATTTATAAAGATTAAATACTTTTGACAATAATTTACTAACAATAAAAGTAAACAGTTATATTTTTTTTGTAATTTTCGAAATAGATGTAATCACAAAGATTAATTAATTAATGCAATAATTAACTAGCAAGATATGCAAATATAATTTTATTTTATTTTTGGAATTTTCAAAATTTATGAAGATTAAAAAAAATAACTAATTAACACAATACTCCCTCCGTCCCAAACCTAGATACCCATTTTGCCATTTTGGGCGTCCCAAACTAACTTACCCCTTTTTTAAAATGGCAAAGAATCTTCAATATTTCCTTCACTCATTCTCTCTCATATTTTACTTTTATACTCACAACACCAATCAACTTTACTATTCCCTCCACTCATTCTCTCTCTTTTTTTACTTTTATACTCACCACACTTTCTCCATTACTCATTTTCCTTAATTCTCGCGCCGAACAGTAAATGGGTATCTAGGTTTGGGACGGAGAGAGTATTTAACTAGCGACTAAACAATTAAATATTTAAAACAATAAAATTGCATTCAACTCTTACGATGTAATCACAAATATTCGTCTTGAAAATAATTTGATGGTTTGGATTTGAGAGAATTCTATGATGGATTGATTTTTTTTTTTGTGAGAAAAATGGTAAGACTTCCTATTTTATTTATAGTAATTATAAATTCATTTTGGACCAAATTTACCCCTAAATATGGTGTTGGGAGGGGTAATTATGTCCCAAAAAATTCAACGGGGCAAACGGGCCAAAGACCAACGGGTCTTCTGATTAGTGGGCCAAAGCCCGGCCTGTCACCCTAAACCCAGTCCAGGCCCGTTCCATTTACCAAGCGGGCTAAACGGGCCATGGTCCACGGTCCAAGATCTACACGACACGGACTAGACAGTCCACGGGCCACGGGCTGCACGAGCCTCCCATGGGCTTTGGCCCAAAATGGCCAACTCCAATTATAATCTAAAACTCAAGAATAGATCATGTAAACAAAAATTGCACTTCCAATCCTCATTATTGCTAGACCAACCAAAAAACCAAGTTAAAAAAAAAAAAATACAGCTGAAAAAAGCTATCCTTGTAGCAGATTGTACGATCAAAGTTGAGTGACTAAAGGTAACTTCTTTATTACTTTCGGTTGTTAATATATTAATTTTTTTAGTATAAGAACTACATGTTTAATAAGAGATCATAACTTTTATAAGTATGCCCAAATGACACATTTTTCAAAAGTTATACTAGATGTACTAAATTTCAATTTTTGAAAAGAGAAAAAAAGGTGATCCGAATCATCTGACATGAAATTATGTGACATAATGCTAGATTATGACATTGTATACAGATGAATCATACAACATCTATAGTATAAATAAGAACTGTCCATCTCACCATGTGAACAGTATTATGAATAGTGTCAACTGTCAAATTTCCCATTTTGCCATCATTAAGTTGTCCCTTTCCCATTTTGCCCTTGATTAAAAAAAAAAAGGTGTCCTCGGACACGGGCTTAATTAAAAAAAAAAAAAAGTGTCCTCGAACACGGGCTTTTACTAGTTCTTTTATAAAAATGAACAATAATAATTCAATCCGATTGATTGAGAGACTTGTGGAATGGGGACGCTGTAAGGGTATTCAGATCGTCGTCGATCAACCGGAGATGTATAAGACGAAACTATATTTGTAGTTCAGATTTTGAAACAAACCCATCATTATTATCACATACTCCCTCTGTTCCGTAAAGTGTGTCCTTGTTAAAATAAATGTTATTAAATTTCTTTGGACATTCATGGGATGTGACTGGTAGTGGTGAATAAGAAATACTCCCTCCGTCCCATATCTATGTGTACACTTTTCATTTTGGGCGTCCCAAACTTACGTGCACATTTTCTAAAACGAAAAGAAATCTTTACTATTCCCTTCACTCATTCTCTTTCCTACATTATTTTAATACTCACAACACCATTATAATTTACTATTCCCTCAACTCATTCTCTCTCCTATTTTATTTTCACACTCACAACACTTTCAATATAATACTTTCTCCTTAATTTACGTGAAAAGTCAAACTAGGCACCTAGGTATGGGTCGGAGGGAGTAATTATTATTTCTATTTAATGCTCTATTCAAAGCAAGAGATTTTTCAGAGAATTTTCCTATTTATAAATATTTTTAGCTTTTATATATTAAGATATTTTGGATATATATAGGACTATTTACATTAAAAAAAATATAAACATAATTTATTTTTATAAGACAATCTTTTAATTTTATTATTTAATTTTAATTGGGCCAATTTTTGTTATACGTGCATGCGTTGCGTTGTATCACAAACACATTTCTTTCTCCATCATCAAATCTTTTAATAATGGAGTATTATTTATGCAGTTTATTTAAAGTTGGGCATGCACAAACTGTTGGATATTTGACTGCAAGAACCATGTCAAATGGATTTGTTTAAGTTTGAATTTAGCTTAGTTGTTTCTGGTGAATAAATCCCTGGTTTGTAGGGATAAATTGTTTTAGTTTTTAGAATAGCTATTTTCTAGCTACTTAGTTAGCTGCTTAGTTCTCTCCATTCTGTTATGTAGAGGCCTATAAAAACCATTGTTGATGCTAATAAAACTTCACTATCAGAAACAGGTCATTTAGCGACGGAATTATCAGCGACGGACAGATTCCGTCGCTAAATAGCGGCGGAATATAGGCTTTAGAGTCGGAATATTTTTGGCGTCAAATTTAGTGACGGAATTTAATTCCGCCGCTAAATTTCGCCGCTAAAACGAATATTCCTCGAATATTCGTTTATTTCCGCCGCTAATTTGGCGGTTGATTTACCGACGGAATATTCCGCCGCTAAATCTTTATCAGCGACGGAAATATTCCGCCGGTGAAAATATATCATTTTTTTATTTTTTATTTATCAGCGTCGGAAATATTCCGACGGTGAAATTAAAATATTTTTTATTTTTCTTTTTGAAATATTACACCGACGGAATATTTCCGACGCTAAATAATTAATTTTTTTTAATTTATTAGCGTCGGAAAAATTCCGACGGTGAAATTAAATGTTTTTTTTTATTAAACACCGACGGAATATTTCCGCCACGATAATTTAATATTTTTTTATTTATCAGCGACGGAAATATTCCGTTGCTGATAATAAAATGTAATTTTTGTTTATTTTTAGAACTAATTAACAAAATAACAAACTAAAAAACATTAAAATATCATAAATATTTATGATATTTTTGAAAAAATAAATAAATCATAAATATTTATTAATTTTAATTTTATAATGCCATTATTTTTATTTATATAAAATATGAAAGTTATTTTAAATTACTCTCAAAAAAATAAATATGAGTCAATAAATATTATTTTTGAAAAAATAAATAAATTCTAAACCCTAAACCTAATACCCTATATAATATACACTATACCCTACACCATATACACTATAATCTATACCCTATACCCTATACCCTACACCCTATACCCTATACCCTACACCCTATACCCTACACCCTATATCCTATACCCTATACCCTATACCATATACCCTATCAATGACAAGGACCGCTGCCCACAATGCAAGGGCGAAAAGGTTGTACAGGAGAAGGTCTTGGAAGTGGTTGTGGAGAAGGGTATGCAAAATGGACAGAAAATTACATTCTCGGGAGAAGCCGAGTGAAGCTCTGACACTCTTCTTGGAGACATAGTCTTTGTACTACAACAGAAAGAGCACCCAAAGTTCAAGCGAAAGGGTGATGACATATTTGTTGAGCACGCGTTGACCCTTACTGAGGCATTATGTGGCTTCCAATTTATCTTGACTCATCTAGATAACAGGCAGCTCCTCATCAAATCCCAACCTGGAGAAGTTGTTAAGCCAGATCAATTCAAGGCAATAAATGACGAAGGGATGCCAATGTACCAAAGACCATTCATGAGGGGCAAATTATACATCCACTTCTCGGTCGACTTCCCAGATTCCTCGACTTCCGAACAATGCAAGGCCCTAGAGGGTGTCTTTGCCTCCTAAGCCTTCATCGCAGATGACGGATATGGAGCTTGATGAGTGCGAGGAGACAACCCTTCACGATGTCAACATTGAAGCTTACGATGTAGATGATGACATGCGCGGTGGTGGGGGCCGAGAGAGTGCGGTGTGCTCAGCGGTAATGATGTGGGTCTTTGTTTTCTGGATATCTTAGTTATGACTTATGAGACAATAATCTCCAGAGTGTTGTCTAATAGTTGGTTAGTTCCTAGTTATGACTTATGAGACAATAATCTCCAGAGTGTTGTCTAATAGTTGGTTAGTTCTTAGTGTAAATGTAGTGTATGCATGCTTTTAAATCAGTTTAAATGTTGCATTTATACAATTTCAAAGTAATAATCTCGCTTATTTTATTTATAGGAAAGGGAGTATGGTCCGAATATCAGTTTTGTGGATGTTTACGCTAGCACCCCTATACGGAATTCTACAGCGCCCGATCAACCTCCGCAATGGGTTGACGATCGATCTGCTAATGCCTTTGTAAGTAAACTATCATTAAATGACTTGATTTTGAATATGTAAATTTATTTATGTACCTTACATTGTGTATATGATTATAATTGTTTGTTTTATTTTGACAGGCTGCATATCAAGCCGCCGTTGTTCCCGAAGGAATGCCTCCCGGCGAGCCCGTCCCCTTCGTGCTCGATGTTTGGCACGAGGTCACCTCTCGGGACATCCAAGGAGAGGAGCCCGAGTGTTAGGGATGGGGGATTACGGGCGGCAATGCCCGTCGGCGTCGACCGGCCGTCGGCGAAATGTAGCCCGGCCCACGTTTCATGATCCGAGGGTCGACACTGGAGGCTGCGTTGGAGGAGGAGAAACGCGAGCGGGCAAAGCTTGCAGATGCTTTGGCAGTTCAGACGCAGATGCGGAGGAGAACGATCGACGTCATGCGAGAGATTCAAAGACAACATGCAGAGACTCAAAGACAATTGGCGCCGTTGATGGCTCATCTCGGCCAGACTCCTGTGATAATTTCCGGCGTCCCCAGGTTGATTGCGGATTTTTTAAGACATTTTTGTATTAATTTATACTTGTTTGTAAACATTTGAGACATTTGGTACCCGCGGGAGCCCCTCCCCGCCTCTCCCCCGCTCCCCCTCTCCCCCTCCCCCTCCCCCCCTCTCCCTCCCCCCTTTCCCCCTCCCGAATTGGTACGGTGGTATTTAGTTTTTATTTGGTACGTTGATATTTGAATTTTAGTTTTTATAGTTTAGTTTTATAAATTGAAATGTTATATCAGGTACAAAAAATTTTGGTTTATTGATATTTTAAATTATTTTTTTTAAATTTATTTCAGAATCAGCGACGGAATTTTCCGTCATTTAAATTAATGCCGAAATAAAAATTAATTAAATAAATTAATTTCAATGACGGAATTTCCGCCGCTATAATCATTTAATCTTTATTTAATTTTTGATTTCAACGGCGGAAACTTCCGTCGCTGTAATAAAATTTAAATTAAAATTAAATAATTTCGGCGACGGTAATTTCCGCCGCTGAAATAATTTAATTTTAATTTAAATTTTATTACAGCGACGGAAATTTCCGCCGCTGAAATTAATTTAATTAAATTAATTTTATTACAGCGACGGAAATTTCCGCCGCTGAAATGAAAAATTAATTAAATTAAATTAATATAGCAGCGGAATTTTCCGTCGCTGTAACCATTAATTCACCGGCGGAATTAAATTCCGTCGGTAAAAGAAAAAAATAGCGGCGGAAATTGACCCGTCGGAGCACTGCGACGAGCTGGTAGCGGCGGACCACCGACGGAAAAATTCCGTCGGTGATTTATTTTAGCGACGGAAATTTAATTTTAGCGGCGAAAATTTCCGTCGCTAAATGACCTTTTTCTGGTAGTGCTCAAGCTTTTACAGCTACAATTAAGAGTCTAATACCATCTTATCAGTGGTATCAGAGCCCACAAAAGGGCCTGATATTAAGAGCTAAAGCTAAAGGGAGACTCTAAAAGGAGAGTGTTTGAGTGAAACGCTGGAACAAGAGAAGGAAATAGAATGGCAGATGGCAACAACTTCCTCAGTATCCCTAAGTTTGATGGGGATTATGATCATTGGTCCATGCTGATGGAGAACTTGTTGCGCTCCAAGGAGTACTGGAGCGTGGTGGAGAAAGGGTTTGAAGAACCGGAGGACCTGGAATCAATAACTGGAGCGCAACGCAGGACCATGGAGGAGCTGAAGCTGAAGGACCTGAGGGCAAAGAACTATTTGTTCCAGTCCATAGACAAGAACATTCTAAAGACCATCACAGAGAAGAAGACTTCCAAACAAGTTTGGGACTCCATGAAAAGAAAGTACCAGGGAAATATCAGAGTTCAGCGCGCTCAACTTCAAAAGCTAAGAAGGGAGTTTGAGCTCTTAGAGATGAAGGCTGGTGAGTGCGTAGATGATTATTTCTCTAGAGTGATGATCGTGGCTAATGATATAAGGAATGCTGGAGAGGCGATGGAGGATGCAAAAATTGTTGAGAAAATTTTGCGCACTCTGTCAGAAAAGTATAATTATATAGTGTGCTCAATTGAAGAATCCAAAGACATTGATGAAATGTCTGTGGATGAGCTACAGAGCTCGTTATTAGTCCACGAGCAGAAGTTGAAAAAAAAAGATGTGGAAGAGCATGCCTTGAAAGTTACTGGAGAAGTTGTGAGCACCCCAACCCGGGACCTAACGCGTGTCCCGAGCTTGAGAAGCTCAAACTAAGAAAACCCATCTTAGATTTTTAAAACATTTATTTGCCTTTACAAGAAAACCAATTCTAAATTTTCCATAAACAAAATCAAATAATAATATCTCCACTTGGAGGAATTTAAACAAATACTTTAATAACCATACTTGATTTATTACATTGAAAATCCTAATTAACATTGTTTGATAAAAGAGTTTTTCCTTCCAACTTGTAAAAGAGTAAAACTTAAATGTGACTCCCGACAACCCACTCATATACCTATCCTGATAAGTCCCAAAAGCGAGAGTCCAAACTCTTTCCCCGGCCTCACCGGGTTCAGTCACCTGTCTCAAGACAATCTAAAGCAAGAAAGGGAAGGGGTGAGAATAAATCTCAATAAGCTATTATGAATGCAGCAAGATGCCAAACAAGATGCAACACATAGCATGGCAGCACATAACACATTATGAAAGCGGTAAACACCTTACGTTACCTCATTTTACCTTTTCTCGTCTGAACAATAAGTCGTACAACGTGGGAGTAAAACTCCTCTCTTTGGTGAACTGCCTCCAGCACATTCACCGCTTATATGACTCATACTCCAGAGATCCATATAAGAAAAGATACCTATATCAGTAGTATCCAACAATAATATCGCTCTTGGAAAGCTTTAGGCTTAATACGTAAGCATTCCCCTAATCACCAAATTGCAACGGTCTGTAATGCTTTTGGCTCAATACAGTCATTAACACACCCACTCTGTGGCCACAGAGGGAACGGTCACAGTATAATGAACCTTCAATCACTTATAGAACAAATCAATAATTGATTGAATTCCATTATACCCCCGAATATCAACACGTTCAAGCACATAATAGATACTTGAAATAAATCCACAAAAAGGGATAATAATATAACAACATGGTAAAATATACTCATTCTAATCCATACCATAGTGCAACAGTTCATTTAATACACTATGCATAATACCATTAACGAATATGAGTTCAAATAAGGTATCCACATAACCACATAATCCACACCGGGATGCAATATAATCAATATGCCAGATAATCCACAACTGGAATACAACATAACAATACCAAATAATCCACACTCGGGATACAATACAACCATATACCAAATAATCCACAATCGGGATACAATATATTGATGTAACACATATACATTACTAACCAACACACTAGTGAGATTACAGTCTCTACACTGTTCAACTAATCACCAAGGTATGGGAGCAAGTAAGGCCAACCTAAACCGTAAACCATTCTTACAAAGTTACTACTCCACCTTGAATAATAAATATTAATAAAGGTGCAAGACCTACTTCCCACAATTCCATTTTGACCAAATAAGACATCATGGCCTAGCCAAGGTATTCTACTTTAACTTAGGTTAAAAAGGATTAATTCATATCTGAAGTAGATTAGATTTCACTACTTTGAAAGGGTTAGGAAATCATACTTAGTGGTTGTGGTTAAAATTCAGCAAGAAAGGAAACTGGTGAACTTCTGGTGACATGGGCGACCGCCCAGGTCACTATGGGCGACCGCCCAAGAGGGTCTAAAAAGGGTTATACCTTCTGGTGGGTTGGGCGGCCGCTCAAGGGCCTATGGGCGACCGCCCAAGGGGATTTTCTGCACTTCGAAAATTCTAACTCATTTTCACATATTTTCTTTTCCCTTTTAATAATCTTTCTTAAAAATACCAAAAGGATTTTCTAACTTTACAAACCTCATTTTAAATCATTAAATCCACAATTAATATAATCCTAGATCATTTACCACTTGATTCTTCACCCACTTCACTTCCACATTTCAAGTTTAACCTCCTTAATCTAACTTAATCCATTTTCTTACCCTATTAATCATCTTCCTTAAACAACCACATCATTCTATAACATAAACCACTTTCTTAACTACAAGAAGGTTTCCAAAGCATCTAATAACCATTTTAATAATAATAACAACACCAAATAATTCATGAACATTAATTAGAAGAGAAGATCAATACTCACATCATTAAAAGTATACTAAGTCCTTTTTCCACTTCTTTCTACCCAAATTAAATGAACTCTTAATCTTTCCCAAATCAAAGTAAGATGTATATAATCACATACACTAACTCCATTAATGTCATTAATATCTTACACTATCCTCATTCCTTCAACTTAAACCCCCATATCATAACTTCAATCAATTAAATCTTGAATAATCATTTTACTCAAATAACCATATTAAAAATACAATATACTTTTTCTTTTCATAAAACATTCATTAACACATAAAATGTGCAATATTTAGAAATAAGTCATAATAACTTACTTTAGAGATATGAGGTGAAACTATGATTTCTCTAGCTTGATGCATTCCCCTTGCCTCTACGAACATGGAAGTACACCCGGATCTTCAAATGGAAGAGAATTGCATTTATTATAATTTTTTGAAGGAGAAACTTAGGAGAGAATTTCCATGGAGGAAGTATGAGTGAGGAGGTGAAGAAAATGATGGAAAAGGTATGGGAGGAGTATGGAGGAATATAGGGAGGAGTATAAGAAGTATGGGTGAGGAGTTGAAAATAATGAAAAGGATGAGGAAATCAAGGGGAGGGCATGGCCCCCCATCCCCAAACTAAGGCTTTCAACAATTTCCACATCAAAAGCCTAACTACCCATATTTTATTTATTTTGTCCATTTCTATTATTATACTTCTCCCAAGATGCTTTATTTAATTTTCCAATTATCTCATTCTAATATAAGAAATCAATTATATAAAAATGATCACATAATATTAATAAAAATATTAAAAGCAAATAATATTATGCTAAATAGTGCCTAGGGTTAGGGTCGTTACAGAAGTATCTGGTGTAAATGAACAGGAGAACTTCGGAGGTAGAGGCAGAAGACGTGCTGGAATTAGAGGAAGAGGAAGGGGTCGTGGAAGATCATTCAACAAAGCTGCTATTGAATGCTATCGGTGCCACAAGTTGGGACACTTTCAGTATGAGTGTCCCAGTTATGCAAATTATGTTGAACACACAGATATGGATGAAGGACAAGAGGTTTTACTCATGGCATATGTGGAGGCACAAGGTGCTACAGGAGGAGAGAAGTGGTATTTGGACTCAGGATGCAGCAATCATATGAGCGGAGACAAGAAGTGGTTCATTGAGCTTGATAATACATTCAGACAGAGCGTGAAATTAGGGAATGATTCGCAGCTGGCTGTCATGGGAAAGGGAAATATCAGAATGGAAGTGGAAGGCAAAGTTCAAATCATTACAGAGGTATTTTATATTCCTAGCCTTAAAAACAATTTGCTTAGTGTTGGACAGCTTCAAGAAAAGAATTTGTCTATATCGATTCATAAAGGTTGTTGTCGAATTTATCATAACAAGTTGGGTTTAATTATGCAAACTACGATGTCTGCAAATCGTATGTTTGTATTGTTGGCTACTGTACCTATCCCAAAACCTGTTTGTTTCAATGCAACCATGGATGAGTCTACGAATTTGTGGCATGCGAGGCTTGGTCACCTTAACATGAAAGGGATGAGAACTTTAGCATACAGAAAGATGGTAAAGGGGTTGCCAATTCTCCGTAAAAGCTCAGCTATATGCACTGATTGTGTTGTGGGGAAGCAACATCGAGACCCGTTTCCAAAGAAAAGTACATGGAGAGCATCAAGACCGCTGCAACTAGTACACTCTGACATATGCGGTCCAATCACTCCGGAATCTAATAGCCGTAAAAGGTACATCGTTACATTCATTGATGATTATAGTCGTATGATGTGGACCTATTTTTTACATGAAAAATCTGAAGCACTAGATATGTTTAAAAAATTTAAGAGTTTGGTAGAGAATGAGATAGGGAAATACATAAGTTGCTTACGGACTGATCGTGGGGGGGAGTTTACTTCCTCTGAGTTTAATAACTTTTGCAGCTCAAATGGAATACATCGTCAACTCATCAGCATTTTCTCCACAACAAAATGGAGTTGCGGAGAGAAGAAACCGAACACTTATGAACATGGTGAGGTGCATGCTTCGCAAGAGATGTGCCTAAATCATATTGGCCAGAAACAGTTAATTGGGTTGTTCATGTGCTTAATTGCTGCCCCACATCAGCAATTCAAGACAAGACACCGAAAGAAGCGTGGAGTGGAGTTAAGCCATCAGTGCATTATTTCAAAGTATTTGGGTGCATAGGAAATGTGCATATTCCTGATGTCAAGAGGAAAAAGTTGGATGATAAGAGCGTTAAATGTGTTTTTCTTGGAGTCAGCGAGGAATCTAAGGCCTTTAGAATGTACAATCCAGCAACAAAGAAAATCATAATTAGTCGTGATGTTGTTTTTGAAGAACACAATCAGTGGGACTGGAAGAAAACAGAAGAGGAGAAGCAGAGTGATATCCTTGAATGGGGAGATGAAGAAAATGGGGAAGAAAGCAAGTCACGAGATGAGTGTTGGGTTTCAAGGATCCATGCGCAGCGGAATTTTAGCATTAATAACTTAAAACCCATGAGCCAAGGATCCGTTCTATACGATTAAATTGAATTCCTACGAGATAGATTTACCAACCTTAATCGCTTTCCGGTTTTGATCTATCGAACGTATAATTATGTGATTCGTAATCACAAACTTTGATCTTCAAATCTTCGAATCTTCAACTCCTTTGGATCTTCAGATTTGAACTCTAGGCCTTTGATTTGTTTGAACAAATTAAGACCCTCTTTTGGTAATCCACACAAATATGAATGTCGAGAACGATTCTCGGATTGGGAATTGCTAGATTCCAAAAACTTATGGAAGAATATTGAGAGGACTTTTGATTGTGATTTTTATTGAAAAATTTCGGCTTGCTTTTAGGGTTGATGACCTCTCATATTTATACTACAATAGCATGAATATGTTTCCTAATCAAATTAGGAGAACAGTGTCACCCACGCCCGGTGGCTCAATATGTCGCGCGGTATACTTAGCCAGCTGGCTAAGTATGTCGCACGACAAAGGTAGCCAGTTTCAGAGACTCTCAATCATTCTTCCTCTAGTTTCAATCAAAACATTCTAAGTGTGTGTGACCCAATAGGATTGTATTATGTTGGCAATGAGTCCGATCACATCGATCCTCATAAGACATAAGCGGACTCTAGCAAGCCATTATGTCTACCCAAATAATACAACATAAGAGTTCATGCTTCCATAATAGTAATAGTTTCACAATCCCTTTGTCACACGATGTCATATTGAACATAAGTCATGGTTATTGTCAACTTACATTGTTCAATGCTTTCTCGATTCGAATATGTTGATCAACCAAGTATCCATGATCTCTATCATGTTCCTTGAGTGTGGCCACACATTTCATCAACACTATTCTACGAGGGGCCCAAGCCAACATCTCTCTTACGAGGACAAATCCCATCTTGACTTATCATTCTTCCCTACAGGAATCCCGTAATGCCAACATAGTCCTTATTGCTACCCGGTTAAGGATAACTTTAGACTACATCTAACAATACGTTCATCAAGTGGAAGACAATGATAATCTCAGGTCTAAGGATTCTAATGACACTATTATTTTGAGATTTAATTATGACATTTGACCATGACATAAATCTCAAGCGGGTCAAGTCCAGTCACTTGTTCTCTAACAAGTACCCATAAATCTAATGTGCATCTCTATGCAAATAATCATCATATGATTATCCATTAGCATTTATACAAGTTATTTACAAGTTTGTAATGTGCATCTCTATGCATATGATCATTCTTATGATCATCCATTACCAACTTACACTAAATAACTAGGGACACAGATTAATATAATAAACATGCAAAACATATATTAATCAAAATAAAATTTCTCTTTTATTAATGATAAAGACGATACATAAAGGTTTATAGAAACTATAAGCCTAGGGCACAATCACTAACAATGAGAACTCGGTAGGTGGAGAACAACAAGCTGAAACAAGTAAAGAAAATGTGGAAATCGAAGAAGTAAGGGACTCTTCAACTTCTGATAAAAGAAAAAGAAGGCAACCTGTATGGATGGACGATTATGTGACAGGTGAAGAGCTTTCTGAGGAAGAGGATAGAGCTGAATTCATAATGGAAATGCAGCAATTGGCCATGTTTGCAACAAATGATCCAATCACATACGAGGATGCAGTTAGGAGTGATGTGTGGGTGGAGGCAATGAATAGAGAGATTGAGGCAATTGAGAAGAATGGAACTTGGGAGTTGGGCCGATCTCGCAAAGGGGCAAAGAAAATTGGTTTGAAGTGGGTGTTCAAGACCAAATTCAATGAGAAAGGAGAGATTGATAAGTACAAGGCAAGACTCGTGGCAAAGGGATACGCATAACAAGCTGGAATTGACTATACGAGGTATTTGCTCACGTAGCTGTTTGGGATACAATCCGTCTGACTCTTGCACTTGCAGCTAGTAAAGGTTGGAAAGTTTTTCAACTCGATGTTAAGAGTGCTTTCTTGCACGGAGAAATCAGTGAGGAGGTGTTTGTAGAACAGCCAAAGGGATATGAAGTGAAAGGAAAAGAAAACAAAGTTTACAACCGAGGAAAGCACTATATGGGCTTAAACAAGCTCCACGTGCTTGGTTTAGTAAGATTGAAGCTTACTTTGTCAAAGAAGGTTTTGAGAGAAGTGAGAGTGACCATACTCTGTTTATAAAAAGAAATGGTGATGGAGGTATACTAATTGTTTGCCTATATGTTGATGACCTCATATTTACAGGGAATAGTGAGCAATTGTTTCAAATAGCTCAAGAGCTCAATGAAGAAAGAATTTGATATGTACGATCCGGGATGTATGAGGTATTTTCTCGGTGTAGAAGTTACACTGGCTCGAAGGCATCTTCATATGTCGGCAAAAATATGCAAATGAAATGTTGGAGAGGTTTGGTTTGCATAATAGCAAGGTGTGAAGAACCCGATTGTTCCGGGAAGCGATTAGTTAAAGATGAAGGAGGTGAAAAAGTGGATGCAACACTTTATAAGCAAATGGTAGGCGATCTCATGTATTTGACCGCTACACGGCCGAGATCTCATGTTTGTGGTATGCTTGGTAGCTCGATTCATGGAATCTCCTCTTGTATTGCATCAAGTTTGTGAAGAGAGTGCTTAGATATATAAAGGGGACAACACAAATGGGGCTGTTCTATGGAAGAGGTGAGCATCAGAAGTTGATTGCCTATTCTGATAGTGATTATGCAGGGTGTTTGGATAGCAGAAAAAGCACCTCTGGGTATGTTTTTAAGTTGGGCAGTGGTATTGTTGCATGGAGTTCAAGAAAACAATCTGTGGTGTCACTTTCGACAACCGAGGCCGAGTTTATTGCTGCTGCTGCTTGTGCATGTCAATGTATATGGATGCAAAGAGTGCTGAAAGGACTTGGAATGAATCAAAGTAAGTGTGTTATTTATTGTGATAATAGTTCTACAATTAAGCTTTCAAAGAATCCGGTGTTACATGGAAGAAGTAAGCACATAGATGTTCGATTTCATTTTCTTCGAAACTTGGTAAATGATGGTGTTGTGGAGCTGGTAAAGTGTGACACAAAAGACCAGCTAGCTGACATTTTTACAAAGCCTTTGAAGCTTGATGTGTTCATGAAGCTGAGAGATCAACTTGGTATGTGCAGTGCTCAGGAAGTAAAGGAAGTAAACTGAATGTTTGTCACAGTTCAGTTTAAGGGAGGATTTGTTGGATATTTGACTGCAAGAAGACCATGTCAAATGGATTTGTTTAAGTTTGAATTTAGCGTAGTTGTTTCTGGTGAATAAATCCCTGGTTTGTAGGGATAAATTGTTTTAGTTTTTAGAATAGCTATTTTCTAGCTACTTAGTTAGCTGCTTAGTTCTCTCCATTCTGTTATGTAGAGGCCTATAAAAACCATTGTTGATGCTAATAAAACTCAAGCTTTTACAGCTACAATTAAGAGTCTAATACCATCTTATCACAAACTTTAGGGTATTGCAGCGAAGGCAATTGTAGATTTACTTTTAAAATGTTAATGTCGGAA
The DNA here is from genome assembly GCA_022495995.1 of Adenophora triphylla var. japonica. NCBI lineage: Eukaryota > Viridiplantae > Streptophyta > Magnoliopsida > Asterales > Campanulaceae > Adenophora > Adenophora triphylla. The sequence goes on along the minus strand of JAFEMH010007172.1, from coordinate 52,994 downwards.
GAAGTACTTTTAAGAGCCTTAATTAACATTAGACATTATAAAATTCAAAACATACAAGATTTTGCTTCATTTAAGCTCATGCTTTCTCAAGGCATTGACCCAGGTTCGATTCCCACTACCTACATTTTAGATTTTACATTTTACATTTTGTATTTTGAATTTTTTGAAGAAAAAAGAAAGAACAGGCCTGGGCGGTGGCGGGCAGTGGGTGTCGGGCTGACAGGCCGCCCCATGAATTCGGCACGAGTTGTTTATCATGTGAGAGAGTAAGGGTAACATTGGTATTTCATATAAAATGTTCGGTGGGTGTATAAGAAATTTTGATTTGAACTTTAAATACCATAGCGTAAGTTTTAGGGAAAATCTGTTTCTCCATAAGTTATAAAAAGCACACTTTTCATCCTTAAAAATATCGAGTTTAGATCTTAAAACATTGATTTTAGGCCTTAAAATACCTAGAAAATAAAATAGTGAGTTTAGGCGTTAAAACAGTGAGTTTAAGCTAGAAAATAAAATAACGAGTTTAGGCCTTAAAACAGTGAGTTTAGGCTTTAAAACACCAAGTTGATATATTAAAAAACAGGACTTTTTATAACTTATGGAGAAACAGGTTTTCCCCAAAATTTTCTGTAAGTTATTATGGAGAATGATTTTGATTTAATTATAAATGAAATCTAAAACTTGTTATTGATTTATCATCAACAATACTATCAATACAAAGTTTCAAATTTTCATTAAAATATTTAAATCAGTCTAAAATTCTAAAATTATTACTCAAAGTTAGTTTATAATAACTACTAAAAAATGAAAATATCATTTGGAACATAGAGAGTATCATATTAGCTTGTGAATATTTTTGTTTTTGTGCTTTATTTATTTGTTTGTTTCTATATTTCTTGCTTGTGGATAAATTGCATTAAAATTATTATTTTTTATTTATATTTATATAGAGTAAACTAAAAAAGAAAATGTCACATGTAATTTAGCATTGGGCGGATAAAGTATTTGTTAGGATAATTGTCCGTTAGAAAAGGATTTACAAAAAAAGTGGAAAATAACCCAAATGAATTTTCATTTTAAATTCAAGGATCATTTTGAAAAAATTATTTTTTTTATTAAACAAATAAGCATTATTTTTTCTATTCACTTTCAAAATTTTAGTTTTACAAAAATATAATGATATATGAAAAAAAAAATCTGAAAAATATTTTTTTTTAACAAAAGAAAATATTTTAGGGACAAAGTATTTGATGAAAAAGTTTTAAAATGTCATTTATTTTGGGATAAAAGTGGTCATTTATTTTAGATATTTTGGGACAAAAATGGTTATTCAATTTGAAAGATACCAATACAATAATGAAATTTATCAGTTTGGATCCCATCTTTTTTTCTTTCCACAATGCTATAAGTATGACCTACATTTGTACAAAATTAAGACACTTGAACAAAATAGTCCAAGTCCTTGCTCAGATCCGCCCACTCGGGGGGGGGGCCGAAACGAAGCAATCCAAGGCCTTGCTCGGGTTAGCCCGCTCGGAGGCCCAACACCCGCGATCATTATAGGCCCAATCCAATCTTCCTCGTAGTCCATACGTCCAAACATAACCTCGGTCATCATCAATACCGAGTACAAGCTCGAGGCAGTAGGGGGACGAGCATGTCCTTATGCGGGATCTTCATTGCTAAATAGACTTTGGGGGGCCTAGAAGGCCAGCGAGCTCGGCTACTCGGTAAGGCCGAGCAAGGATCTCCTTAACCGAGCAGGATTCTACTTGGACAATCCAATTCTTTTAAGGATTCTAGTCTTTCTAATGGTCCAAATGTACTCAAGATTCACTTTTCTAATACAATTCGACTACGAGATTTCTATTCTGGAGGATTACTCTGCTGCCTACCTATAAATAAGAGGTCTCAATGCCAAAATCAGGTATATTTTATCTTTAATCTCTTTCTCTTTAGTTTGATTATTATTCTCTTTAAAGGATTCCTACTCTCAAGCCGGAGGGTCTTCGCCGGAGAAGCCCCGACTTAGTTTACGTGTTTGTTCTTCTATTTTAGGCTTTATCAATGCAAATCTAGGTATTCGATTCGTTGATTCTGGCTGGATTGACCCAAAGACATTTTTGGCTCGATCAATTTGGTTCTATAGCCGGGAAACGACATAATTTTGCCCTCATAAAACCCTAAAACCTTATTTTCTTGCTGGGTTTTTCTCCAGTTTTCGACGCGTCAATGGTTTCTCATCAAAATTCAATCAAGCGCGGTTAAAATAACTGTGTGAACTTGTAGACACCGCATTCTAAACACACTATATATGATTACACTAATCTAGTCTCGCCTTTTAATTTTAGGAATGAGATCTATAATTTTGTCATGTTTCATTAAGTTCCTGACTGAATCTGTTGGTTTGGACTTAACTGACTAACGAATAATCAAAGAGGGGCAAATGTTTCCTTATAATCAAGTGAATCATTTAGCAATAAGACGAGCTTTATATATTTTCACATTACCTTGTGAATCCCTTTTGATCTTAAAGATTCATTTACATTCGATGGGTTTCACATTATTAGGTAATGGAACAAGATCCCAAACGTCGTTGTCTTTCATGAATTTTAATTCTTCATTTATGGCATCGATCCATTTATAAGAATTTGGACTATTAATGGCTTCATGGAAGGTGAGCGGTTCATCTCCTACTAAGTCTAAGTGTTCCTCATTCTCGGCAAGATACACATTATAATTAGCCGAAATCGCGCTTCTTCTTACTCTATTAGATCTCCTTAAGGGCACCGATTCTTCTTGATTTTGAGGTTGTTGAATTTGATCCTCATTAACAACATTTTCATGTTGTTTGATATTTATAGGAGGTTCTATATAGTTTTGAATTATATGTTCTTGTTGAATTTCATGTACAAATACTTGATTTCCAATATGAACGATGGGAAGAGGTATATAAATGAATTCCTCTTCCTCTTTAAATTCAAAACTATTCCTAATTTTTTCTCTAAATTCAAAATAGAGAGAGATATCATTTGAAGGTTTGCACAATTATTAAAAAATGTAAAATTGTACTAAATAAATATCAAATACTCCCTCCATCCTTTCCTTTCGACTTATAATTTTCTTTTTCGACACGAAAATTAAAAAATAATAATATGATGAAAGAAGAGAGAATAAGTAGAGGAAGTATTGTAAATATGAAAAGTAAAATAAGAGAAAAAATAAGTGAGAGAAATAATAAATGAATTGTTGTTGTAAATATAACAAGTGAATTTTATTGAATATATAAATAATATAAACTTGTCATTTTGGGACATCCTAAATTAAATGGGACACCCAAAATGACAAATTATCCCAGGTTGGATGAAACAGAGGGAGTATACTCTTATTAATTGTTTCTTTCTAATATATTATCTCACACAAGGGGTACAATTAATGAAATGTAATAATTTTCAATGGAATAACTTGAAGATTTTAAAACATCTATTTTGAACCAAAATCTGTGACTCAAAACGACATCTATATACGAGTAACAATTACTCCCGCTGATTCAAAATAACTATAACTTTTGAATTTTTCACATATTTTAAGGAAAACATTTATTATTAATAGTTAATGATAAAAATATCAAAATTATCCTTATTTAGTATTCCTCTTTCATAAATTACTTCACATGAAAAATTAATAAATAGTTGAAACAAGTTCCAATGTAAGGGTACAATAAAAATTTGAATGATTTTGACTACAAAAATGAAAATTATTTTGGACCTAACATTTTATTTAAAATGACAGATATTCTGGATGTGTTCACAACTCAAAATATTTACAAAGACAAAAACAATTTTAAATTACTTCACACGACAAATTAATAAATAGTTGAAACAAGTTTCAATGTAATTATGTAAGCGTATAATAAAAATTTGAATGATTTTGACTACAAAATTGAAAATTATTTTGGAGTAGAAATTTTGTTTAAAATGACAGATATTCTGGATGTGTTCACAACTCAAAATATTTACAAAGACAAAAAACAAATTAGTTACACCTAATAAAAATTTGAATGATTTTGACTACAAAATTGAAAATTATTTTGGAGTAGAAATTTTGTTTAAAATGACAGATATTCTGGATGTGTTCACAACTCAAAATATTTACAAAGACAAAAAACAAATTAGTTACACCACCGTCTGTGGGAATCGAACCCACGACCACGTGGTTAAAAGCCACGCGCTCTACCAGCTGAGCTAAGACGGCTTTTACACACAAATAATCTGCTTATATTTTTATAATCATTCCCACTTTTCTCCATCAGACTTTTGAACAATTATTTTAGATTATTCTAATAAAAATATAAAATTTTATTGATAGTATTATTGACGTTGTATCAATTACAAGTTTTAGATTTATATTGGTATAATTATATTAACCTATAATTATTACTCAAAGTTTCTGCATAGTAATGTTAAAAAAAATAAGAATATCATTTTGGGACGTGGCGAGTATTATGCAACAATACAGGGGGAATTAGAAATCTTTGCTACGAGCCTTTCAAAAAATTACTGAATTCACGTGAAGAAGCAAATCTGTAGCTTTCTCACTCTCTGACCATACAAATCAGATATGCTGTTAAAGCAATATTAATCAAAGAAGCTTATGACATTTAGCAAGGAAGAGATTTGGAAAGCAATCAGGAGACGATCACGCTCACACACTAGGCAAACTTTTAATGAAAAACTCTTGCTACTACAGATGGAAGATTGTAAACATCATATAAGAATTCTTTCAGTAAAAGCATTAAGCAACTAAACACAATCTAGACAACTCTAATGTAGAACTAGTTTCACACTTTCACTTTCATGTATCAATCAAATACCTCAAGCTTTTTGTACTCTTCACCGGAAATAGCCGATTCCATGACATCCACAGGGCTCACGACTCCACCGCCTTCCAAGAACATAGTCAAAAGATTCTTTGAAAACCCGCTAACCAGTGCCACCCCACTCTGAGTAGCCATCACCGGAGTAGAAGACGAGTTTCTCAGGTTCCAAAACACAATCTCAGGCACACTCTGATAACCTTTTTCTCCAAATTTCCTCTTTATAGCTTCATAATCCGTTTCCCAAGGATTCGAAGATGCCTGGTCAAATTCCATATCGCTGAAAACAAATACCCTTTTAATCAATTGATCCTCCTTTAGTTTCCCTTCAACAGCAACATCAAGAATCCGATCAAATACTTTCTGGAAGTCTGTGTTCATTCCCCAAACCATCCGTCTCACAAACTCGGTCTTATCAAGAAGGGTATCACCCTTAACTACCTGAAGCTCAGGATTTTCACTAAAGGTGATCAATTTACCCTTCCATGGTTCTTCACTAAGCTCTGAAACCAATATACCTAGTGCAACAGAAACCTCCATTGGTACCCCACTCATACTTCCAGAGACATCACAAACCGCAATACAATTACTCAATTTCCCTTTCTTGGCCATGTCATCTACCATTCTTTTCCATTGAAGCTCTGCTACCTCCTTCCCGTCTTCCTCATTCAGTCCTCCAATTATCTCATGAGGAAGCAAAGCTCCCGCAGCAATTTTCGCCTTGCCCGACTTGACATTCTCAAGATACTCTTTGAAACGATCTTCATCATGTTTCACAAACAGCTTCTTGTAGTTCTTCATCGCAACAGAGGCGACCCTACCATAAGGAAGGGAACCCCAAAGATTCGCACTCATGAACACTTCAGGTAACTGAAGGGCATTATGCAGAGGCACAAGCACATCTTTCCTCAACCTATTTCTAACCCTATATACATAATGCTTCTCATCAATGCCTTCATACTCACTATGACTATCTCGTGGATATAATTTCCTCGCTATGCTCTCACAAATCAGAGTGGCCTTATCATACGACGAGTCAACCGTGGGACACCATTTCCCAGCAAGACTTATCTCTTTCAATTTCCCATTATTCAAATTCTCAATATCTGATTTCAACAACTCAGCAAAAAAGTCAGATATTTGATCATGCAAGAATCTATAATCAAAATCAAGAGTATACTTATCTAATGCTGTTCTTGCTTTACCAAGCTCTCTCTCCTTCCTCAAAACCCTAGCTCTCTCTTTCTCCTCCTTAGCTTTCTCTTTCTCCTCTTTCAATTGCTCAGCAGTCTTCACAACTTTCTCCTTCTTTGGAATAATTTCCTTCTTTTCCCTTTTCCTTTCCTCCTGATCCTCATCTTCTTCTTCATCATCATCGCTCCCATAACTTATCCTTAGGGAAAATCGATTTTCACTCCGTTTCCTTTTCGGTCTTTCCGCTCTCTCTCGCTTCCTCACATCAAATCCCCAAATAATTCTGTACAGAATTTCAAGCAAGTCCTTGAAATACCCGAACTCCGCGATCGCCTGGACATTGGAAGCGAGGGTTTTGGGGTGGTTTTTGTGCAACCAAAGCGCCGCCGTGTAAAACCCTTCCTTGTCCGACTTACCAGTGCCTCTAACCCCTCTCAGATTACAAATCAACTTCAGCGCCGTCAATGGATTGTGAGCCCAAGCCGATTCCAGACGCACGATCAGATCTTCCTGTGGGGTGTCGGGAACAATGTGAAAGAAGAAATCCAGACACGGGTTTCCGGTGGACACGAACGTCGGAGATAGATTCTCCGTCAAGCCCATCATCGGCGGATGGTCGGTGGAATCATCCTGATGGTCATCGGATGATTCCATCTCGGTGTCGGCAGGGTCCACGGGGTTTTTTTCATTTAGGTTGTGATTTTGGGTAGGAGGGATCAAGGTGTAAACGGGATCTTGGGCGGTTGAAGGTGGTTGTCGGAGGTGGAGCTCAGGTGGGCCGAGGAGTTGGATCGTTGACGCCATAGTATAAGTGATTTTTTTTTTTTTTTTTTTTTCTTAAAGCAATTTTAAAGTGATTTGGGAATGGAAAATGAAATAGATTATATAGCCAGCTCGAAACGTGGTGCACACTGCATTTGCGTGCTGGCCTATAGTCACGTGTTTTGTCGCGATTTGATTGCCTTAAATAGGGGCGTAACTATGGTTCGTTTTAATTCAGTTGAGCCCAATTTATTAGTTTTAGAAAAATCTCAAATTAAATCGTTTTATGTTTTATGAAAAAAATTCAAATTGAATTGGATTGAATCATAATAGTTTGGTTTGATTTGGTTCGAATCGTGGTTTAATTTTACGGTACGAATCGCGATTTAAACCAAAATTCAAACCACGGTTCAAATCGTGAAATAGAATACGACTTAAACCATTAATTAGAAAATAGTTCCGACTACACAATTCATTGTCATGTTTATTTCAATTTTTCAGACATATCATACATAAATATTCAAAATTTAAATAAAATTGTGATTCAATGTTTATGATAACAACAAAACATTTGAGTACTTGTAATGGTATGTGCTAAAAAGTGAATTAACATTATTACATGAAGATTAATAAAAAAAAAAATAGGGTTATGGGCCAAAATCCATGAATAGAATTAGAAAAGGTTTTCAAATCTTAAATGTAAGGTGCAAATGAAATATATGTATATCTATGGTTAATATTAGACGTTTTGGTGTTTTGGTTTATCGGTTCGGTTTGGTGGTTCGGTCTCGCGATCTCGAACCGTGGTTTGGGGACGCAGACCGCAGACCAAATCGAACCACACGGTTTAACAATTTTTGTAACCGAACTAAACCACTATTGCTTGAAAACCGAACTAAACTGTGTGGTTTGGATTGGTTTGGTTTCGAACCGCGGTTTGTAACGAACCACTTACACCCCTAGTCATAAATGTCGTCCTTTAAAGTTAAGATTCCAGTAATCACATCCTTTTAAATAAAAAAATAATTTTAACTGATTTCATCAATAAATTCTACTCCATATGATATTCGCAGAGAACTTTTTGTTAATAATCATAACTTCTCATTATTCTCTAACAATCTTAAATATAAGAGTTGGGTCTCTTTAATATCGCATCTGGTCATCTCAAATACTAACATTTATCATCTTTTAACACTTTATTTATAAAGTTTCAAAGACTCTTTTGAGGACCTATATAACGTATTTTGGGGATTTTAAAGTCATAATCACCGAGCAAACCCTATGATTTTTTATAGTCTCGAAATTTTCTTCGTTAACAAACCTTCTAAATATCAATATTAAAGGTTCTGTATATCAATATCAAAGGCTTCCATATATTATAGACCTTTAAGATTGATATGCGGAAGGTCTGCTGATCATGTCAATTTTCGAATATGCTTTTTAATTTATATTCAGAAGAATTTAATATTGATATTCAAAACCCTATAAGGTTGATATCTAAAAGTTTTGTTGATTATGGTCTGGTCATATGTGCTTGTTAATTTATATCCAAAAAACTATGTTATTGATATCCAGAATCCTTGAAGATTGATAAGAAGAAGATTTTTTTTTTTTTTTTTTTGTTGGCAAAACCTTGTTTAAATGTGCTTGTTAATTCATATACATAATGATTATTGATATCATGAAACCTTTGAGCTTGATATACAAAATGTTTGTTAATCATGAACTTAGTCACGTCCTTGATATACAACGCGCGTAAAGTTTCACTTATACAAAAATATTATCGCGCACAAAGTTCTCACTATATATAAAAATGTCACCGTACATTTAAAAAAATATTTTTCCTAATAACTACAAAAACGCATTTTGCCTGATTTTCAATTTGTTTTACAATGTTGTAATCACAAGATGAGGACAAAATGGAACCCTATAATCCATAAAAGTGTAAAATGTGTTTAGTAGCTTAATTAAGCTTTTAATGAATATTTTAAGAAATTATAAGATTAATTTTTTTATTTAATAACAAAATATCAAATCACTTAAAAATAAAAATATCTTAAAAATAACTATTAATTTTAAGTTGAAAATAGGTATCTAGTAAGATGAGGATTGAGAAAGAAAGGGATTGAGTTTAAATACATCTATCAACATCTTTTATTTATTAATATTTTGATATACTTAAAGTTTTCATTGAAATATTTTATTCTCTTATATAAACTATAATTAATATTTTTCGGTTTATTTCTATTTGTAGTCTATCTTTGGAATACTTATCTATTTTGATTTTTCATAATTTTCTCATAAATGTTATATTTAATAAATTACTTTTAGACTAATTTTAAAAAAAAATTCTCCATTTCATAATAAATGTCACATCTTGATTTTTTTTTATCAACTCACTTGAGCTTTGGCTATATAGTTATTGAAATGTAACCGCTCTTATGAAATTTTATAACTTGTTATTGACATTATTTTTAATAGAGTATCAATAACGAATTTGTTTTCTCACAAAAATGATATATTAAAGTTCAATCAAGTTTACTAAAAAGTCAAAATAATATTACTATGGTACAAATAGTGCCAATAAGAAAATATTTCAATATTGTTTTGCTTGTTATAAATAAAATAGTATGATAATTTAATACAAAATATTATTTTTATTAATGACAAATTTTAATTTATTTAATTTTTATTTTTTTAAAAACTATTAAAATATGATTTTTATTTTTAAGAAATAAGATTATTTATTTGAGAATAAATGGAAAAAATATATATGAGAAGAAAATGATTCCAACATTTTTTTTGAGTGTTGGTTGAAAGTTAATTAAATTTAAATATATGTAACTTGTCATTATCAAATAAAATTAACCTCTTATAATTTGGCAACTTAATGAATTAATTAAGGTCTAATTTTTCAAATATTAATTTTTCAGTTTATCAAACATGTTCATAAGACTTAATATTTATCAATGAAAATTTGGCACAGCTGAAGACATGTTGAAATTTGGACGTCCTAAAAAAATTTGGTATGTTTTGAGGACGTGGATGGTTGGAAGATTGGTTTTCAAATTGAAAATTGTTAGAAATGTTGTACTTAAAAGGAAAATTACCTGAATTTTAAGTGTTGAAATGGTTATTATTGGGATCCATTACACTAAAAAGATATTGAAAAAAAATTATGAATTTTTGTGTAAAAAAATTAATTTATTATAAAATAATTGAGGTAAAAAAAATCGGATAAAAAAATTTGAAATCCAACCAGCCAATGAACGGACGCCAAGTGTCCCATTAAAAAAAAGGATTTCCGCCTGCATACACGCGTCTTTGTCGGCGCGTGTATGGCACGCGCCGTTTCGGCCCAATCACAGGACGCCACGTGGAAATTCAGTCGGCCTCATCTCTTTTTATCAACATGTTGAAAAATTTCAACACCCCCTTCAAAATCCCTTCCAATGATTTCAACACCCCCTTCAACACCCCATTGTAGATGGTCTAACATTACTAATTTCTTTGATGACTATCACTGTGGTACCAATATTTATATATGGGGTCACAGTGATTTTTTTCTCAAATAATTATTTTTTAAAAATCTATTTTCCAAAATAACTCACTTTTAAAACTATTTCCCAAAATGATCACTTTTTGGGAACTCCCTACACCGTGTAGCGAGTTTGACTGTGACCGATCAAACTCGCTACACGGTGTAGCGAGTTTGATGTAATTAGGGTTTGCCATTTGTAATTATCACTGTAATTAAGTAAAGAAGAACTCGCTACACCGTGTAGCGAGTTTGACCGGTCACAATCAAACTCGCTACACCATGTAGCGAGTTCCTCTTTTTTCTAGTAGATAATGTTTTTCCACATCAAATTCATTCATTCTCTCGTATCCCTCATCGGAACTGAATTTTCAGCCTACTAAAGGCTTGGTTACCTCAAACCAAATTCAAATAAACCCAAAAAATAGATCAATCTCTCCTCCGTTATATGAACCGCCGTCCCAATTCCTCCGGCCAATCTTTCACCCCTCAATCTTCTCAATCCCATCTCTCTCAATCCTCCACTTCATCGCCTCTTATTCTTGGTCCCGCCGGTGTCGTACAGTCCGCCATGTGCCGAAAAATCCTCGACCGTCAGAGCTTATCTTCGCAGGAATTCCTGATCGCAATACAAGAGTATATACGGAGAGCGATTGAAGATCCGGTGAAGGATGAAGATTTCCAAGACAATCCTTGGCTCTCTGCAATGGAATTTCTTACTGAAGCCGGTACATATTATCCGTTGAGCTCTATCAAGAAAAAATGCCATAATATTGACACAGTGAATCAGGTATAATATCAAGATTAATTATAGTTAAATGTGTGTAAAGATAATTGATTTTTTACATTTATGTATGTTCTATTAGGTTGTTGCTGTTATCAAGTCCTACACACCAAATGGTTTTGGTGATCTTATGGTGACTTTAAAGGTTAGGATATGAGCTTAGTATGCTTTCTAGCATAGATGAAATGTGTTTTGATTTACTAATTGGGATAAAATTATTAGGATCCTACGAATACCATAGGTGCTTCCATTCATCGGAAAGTGCTAACTAAAAGTGAATTTGCAAGTGATATATCTGTCGGTTCTGTTCTGATACTTCAGAAGGTATGATATATTAAATAGTGGAAGTCAGTACACTTTGGAATCGTCATTAATACTTTCATCTAATTGTTTGTTTTGAAATTTTTATGTTGTTGTTTTTGTCCCCACACGATCAACACGTTATCTTAACATCACACTCAACAATGTCTTCAAGGTATAAATTTTCTTAATTTTACTGAATTGTTGGAATCATATAGTAAATGATGTTAAGTTCATTTGGTTTGCAGGTATTTCTTAAGAATAATGAAGTTAAGTGAATGCTAAGCTCATTTGGTTTACATGAATTTCCTAAATGTTTTAATGAATTAATGTAAGATTTACTATGTGACCGGGATGTGGTCACTAACTTGATAATATTTATTTTAGTGTTTTTTTAGTTTTTAAAAATTATTTGGTACAGTTTGTGTTTAGTTTTGTTGCAATTTTTTCTGTCATTATTTTTTTAACACATGTCAAAAAAAAAGTTTGTAAACAAAAACATAATTCATGAAGAAGAGTTGAATATATTACAAATTTCGACCTAAATTGCTACACCATATAGTGATTTCACCCTGATCTAAATCGCTACACCATGTAGCGATTTCACTTGGTCCATGAAACTCGCTACACCACCTCGGTCCATGAAACTCGCTACATGGTGTAGCGAGTTTAAGATGGCATTTCTAGTAGATAAGGTTTCCTCAACAGATTCAACAGATTCATTCTCAGTCTCTCGTATCCCTCATACTTACTCTTAAAAAAAACTCAAATCTTCATATCATTTTATTTCGTCAGAATCGTTGAAGATCAAGAATTAAGGTAAATTAACATCATCTTAATCATTGTTTTCACTTGTGTTTAGATATAAAATTTAAGTATTTAACCGTGTTTTAGTATATTGTAGATATAAATGTTAGGATTTTGTTATATAGGTTTTAACACTTTAATTTCGTAATGTAGGGTTAAAGATGAACGGGGGTCCAATCATTTTCATGTGTTATTGGGGAGGTGATGATGAACATTCATTTGATGGTCCTCATTTCAAAAAAGGGCCAAAATGTGTAATTAGGGCTAATTGCCGATGGAGATACAATTAGTTGATTGAGGAATTATATAAAAAAGCGGGCTTAGATCGGTCTCACTATGATTTGGAAGTGATTTACAGATGTCCTCGTACTTTTGATAGCGGGATTGGTGAGTATTTTCCTTTCCGTATTGAAGATGATGCGTGTATGTATATAATGTTCGATCATTTAGCTAAATTTGGGGGATGGGTAATTTGCAGCTGTATGTGGTTGTAAAATTGATTGAAAATCTACCAAATCAGAGTTTGAAACACTGCACACAGAGACCATTTATGGGTATTCACCAAGTGGTAACCGTGATGCAGGGGTTGGTCCAAGTACCCAAACACTTGTATCAACCCAAATACCAAATTATGATAATGGGGCATGCCAAAATGATCATGTTAATGACAATAATTCTGAAGATGATGTAGATTATGAAGAAGAAGAAGACACTGATGTAGATGCAATGCTAGACGATGATGATGATGATAAATATCAGGAGGATAGTAGTAATTCTGATGTCGATTTGGGAGAGGGTGATAATGGGCCGATTGATGATGACGTGGAAACACCTTTTGTTCATTATGAAGCGCCAGAAAATCGAAGGTATGAGAGAGTGGATTATCCCTTTTACAATGATATTGGTAGTTTTTCTCGACAAGAAGAAGGCTTCATTGATTAACATAATGCACCTAGTTTTCCAGTTTGAGATCCGGATAACCATGAAATTGCTAAAGGGATACACTTTTCTAGCAAGAATGAGGCGCAATTTGATATAAAAAGGCACCATATTCGCACTTATCGCCGGTTCAGGGTAAAAAAGAGCACACCTTACACATGGGAAATTGAATGTCTATTGAAAATTTTTCCATGCAATTTTATGTTCGTGTGAGTAGGAGGAAGTTTGGCTATTGGAAAGTGACCAAGTATAAGGCTCCTCATTGCTGCTTATATTCTGTAGAAAGTCGAGATCACCCCAACCTAGATGCCAAGTTTATTGGTCGGGAAATAGTTGGTCTTATTAAGGCCGATTCAGATGTCTAGGTGGGAGTTATTATTGCACACATCAGTAGTAGGTTTGGAAAGGAAATTACCTATAAGAAGGCATGGTGCGAAAAGCAGAAGGGCATTGCAGAGGTTTTTGGAGATTGGGAGGAATCTTATATAAGGTTACCCCTGTTAGTGTTATGCCATAGGCCTATGATTGATAGACTTATGTGTTGACATTATTTATTATTATATGAGATGTTTATCATTTGATTATTATATGTTTTGTATATTTATTTATAATAATCTCCGTCCCTAATTATTAAGAGAATAATTAGTATAATTGTCAATGGATAATCATACGATGATTATATGCATAGAGATGCACATTGAAATTATGGGTACTTGTTAGAGAACAAGTGACTGGACTTGACCCACATGAGATTTATGTCATGGTCAAATGTCATAATTAAATCTCATAAGGTTACTTCATTTAGTCCCTAGACCTGAGATTATCATGACCTTACATATGATGAAAGTCATGTTTGATTTTAGTCAAACAGTATCTTCACACGATGTCTATAAAGGCTATCTTTGGCATGATCGGATTCATGATGGGAAGGATAATAAGTCAAGATGGAATTTGTCCCTCGGAAGAGAGATGTTTTGCTTGGGCCCCTCGATGAGTGATAATGATGAAAGTGTATGGCCGTACCCCAATATGATTGGAACTATCATTATACTCAAGATCGAGAAAGCATTGAACAAAGACAAGTTGACGAGGACTATGACTTGTGTTCAATATAACATCGCGAGACAAAGGGAGAAATGGAAGTGCACCGTTGGAAACGTGAACTCTTACGTTACATTATTTGGGTAGACATAATGGCTTGCTAGAGTCCGCTTATGTCTTATGAGGATCGATATGATCGAACTCATTGCCAACATAATGTAATCCTATTGGGTCACACACAACTAGAATGAATTAATTAAAATCATTGTAAGAATGATTGAGAAACTCCTCACTGGGCCTGTTAAGCGTGCGCGACGTAACATGCCGTGTCCGTGCAGTCGTGCGACACAACAAGCCACTGAGGCGGTTTGACAGAATCCTTTCCTAATATGATTAGGATTCATATTCTATACTAATGTACTATAAATATGAACGTCTGTCAACCCAAGAAAGCTAGCCGAAATTCTCAATAGAAATTCACAAACATATTCTCAATATTATTCCAAGGTTTTATAGGATCTAGCAATCTTCAAGAAATTGTTCTTGGATTCATTCAAAGGTGTGGATACCAAAAGAGGGTCTTCGCTCGTTCATCGATCAAGGCCTAGAGTTCAAACAAGTTGAAGAACGAAGTTTGTGATTTGAAATCACATAATCAAATCGTTCGAAAGCTCAAGAACGGAAAGCGTTCAAGGTTGGTTACATCTATCTCATAGTTTTCAAGTTAATTTTATAGAACGAATCCTAGGGCTTCTTGGGTTTTATGTTATTTGATGCTTTATTCCGCTGCGCATGGACCCGTAAAACCCAACAACCCCGCGTCCTAGCAACCATCCAAAAATACAACCCCAGCATAATTGTTGAGTATACTTATCCTCCTCCTCCTGTCGGTGAATTACACATGTTTCAACAGGTGTTTAGGGCATTTGGGCCTTGCATTGAAGCTTTCTTTCATTGTCGGCCTGTCATTTCAGTTGATGGAACATTCCTGAATTGTAGATATAAAGGGGTAATACTGTTTGCCATGGTTGTTGATGTCCAAGACAGTATACTTCCTCTTGCATTTGTTGTTGTTGAAAAAGAGATCTGGACGAACTGGCATTGGTTCTTATATCTTCTTTGCAAACATATTATAAAGGGTCGTGAAGTATGCCTGATATTTGACCATCATCTCGGCATTCTTAAGACTATAGATGAAGATACATGGTGGCCAAATGTGCATCATCGATATTGCTTGAGACATATGCAAGCAAATTTCTTGGATAAGCATAGATGGGAAGGTTTGAAGTATTTGTTTTGGAGAGCGGGTAGAGCAACTCAAGATAGAAAATTGAAATCTGCCTTAGAGAGTATCCGTTCAATTAACCCCGAGGCAATTGCATGGATACTGAATTTAGATGCCAAAAAATGGGCATTGGCACACGAGGGTGGTTACAAATATGGCATTATGACTACTAACATGTCTGAGGTTTTCAATGGTGTCATGAAGGGAGCCCATGGGATGCCAATCACAGCAATTTCTTTACCGGCGGGATTTAAAGCAATTTGTGCAAAATTAGCCCATAATTGATCATTAGCAAAATTAAAGGGTAATCCTTTAGCAACAGTAAATTTAGCCATTTCTCTTTTATAAGTTGCATTACCAAATTTAAATAGTTGAGAAGACGTACCTTGTGAAGACCCACTCGTAAATCCTTGTAGTTGTGTTAGATTTTCATTGTGTCCAACTTGGTCGGGGTGCTTAGCCGCTAAGTGTCTTTTAAACGACCATAACCACCTCCAGGGGTAAAGGCAAATGTTGAAGTGCAATAGTTGCAATACACAGTGAATTTGTTGGTACCTTCAATTGGCACTTTTGTAAAGTGCACGATCGTGATATCGGATCTCCCCATTGTTCGACCTCCTCGACCTCGACCTTGAATTTGACCACCACCTCGGGCTTGGGCTTCATTTTGAGTTTGACTCTCTTCGATATGACCACCTATTGGATTTGTTGCATCAAATTCGTCATCGCTCAATTCTAGCGTTTCATGCGCTTGTATATTTTGCCAAATACTATCATCGGCAGGGAAAATTGGATGCGAAATTGGAGTGCTTCCCGTTGACTTTTTCTTGGCCTTATCGATTCGAGATGAAGACATTTTTTGTGTAGTGGTGTAATGTGGTATAATAAATTTAAATTTAAAGTTGAAGTATAAACCTAAAATTTAATTAAAAAGCTTAAATGTTGAAACTAAAATATGAATTTAAAGCTTAAAAGTTAATAATTAAATTAAAAATTACTAATTTAAATTTAAAGTTGAAGTGTGTAATTAAATTTAAAATAAAAATAAAAACGAATTTAATCAATTATGTATAAAAATAAAAACGAATTAAGTTGGAACTTGAAATTAAATTTTGATTGGGCTAATTAATAATTTAGAAGTTGGAAATAGGTAATTAAAAATTAAAATAAAAATAAAAACGAATTTAATCAATTATGTATAAAATAAAAACGAATTAAACAAAAACCTATTTGAAATTGGCCAATTTGAAGTTGAACACTTGAAGAACTTGAGCAATGGAATTATGGAAATTTGAGATTTTGAGAGTTTGAGATAATAGAGAATTAGAGATTGAGAGAATAGCTTGATAATTGTGTGAAAAAATGAAGGGAGGGTGAGGGTATTTATAGGTTGGAAAATGGAGAGAAAAAGAAAAAAAAATATTTTTAATCAGTTTTTGGCCCGGACGAACAGCCACCGTCGGATCAAAAAATGGGCGGCCCAGATCAACTGGCCATTACACCAACGGACGAATAGCAGCCACCGTTGGATCTAAAGCAATGGACGGTCCAGATCAAATGACCGTTAACTAGTCGTTAGCCTTGCCGGTTCTAGTTCATGAACCGCCAGTTTTGGTTCACGGTTCCGGTCCACGGTTCATGAACCGCCGGTTCGCCGGTTTTGAAAAAGTTGAACTGTAACCAGACTGGATAACAGCCGGTTTCGGTTCAAAGACGGTTCCGATTCAACGGTTACGATTTCCCACCGGTTCTTGACCGGTCCGGTTCCGATCCGAACCGCCGGCTCAGGACCGGATGGGCATCTCTAGTTGGACGTGAGGATCCAGGAGAGACTAGTATAGTAGCAGGATTTTACGGGGTTTACAAGCTGGGAAATATCACGTATAATTGGGGTTTGCTTATAATGTTGGTTGAGTGATGGCGTCAGGAAACCCGCAATTTTCACTTTCCTGTTGGTGAGATGCCCATTAGTTTAGAGGATACGGGTATGCTATCAGGGTTACCGATTGATGGACTTCCTGTTACTGGTTCTGACACCATGAGGTTGCTTCAGGGTTGGTGCAACTTATGTGAGGAGTTATTTGGTGTTAGACCACCCGAGAGTGGATAGAAGCAGGGTTGCTGAAGCCTAAGAGGCTTCTAAGCCAGTTTCCCCATTTTGGTAAGCTTCCAGAAACTGCGACACATGATTTGGTCAATAGGTATACACGTGCGTAGATATTGGCAGCCCTCAGGTCGATTGTGATGCCTGATCGCACTAGTAATAAGGTGAAGTTGATGTATCTCCCACTACTTAGAGATATCGAGATAATACATGAATATAGTTGGAGTAGTGCTGCTTTGGCCTTTCTTTGTCGGGAAATGTGTACTGCGACTTTGCCTGACACCGGTAGTTATAATGGTTTTCTCTCTATTGTGCAGGTATGATAATTATATTTTTCGATAAATGTTTGGTTTTATGTAAGTTTTAAATTATATTCTATTTGTATGATTTGTTTATAATGCAAACAACTTTGGGCATGAGAGAGGTTGTTGCCCACACAACTAATAGTGGTTAGGGGAGATCAGGATGTGCAACCAAACTTTCCCGACAATCCATTGGGGTGTAGGTAAACTACAACCACTCTAATTTGTTTAAATTCTATTGTATTTATCTTATTTGTTTAAATTATATTGTATTTATATGATTTGTTTAAATTGTGTTTTTTTAATCTTTTCAAGTGGACTGGGTCCCTATCGTATTTGCATGTTAACGCACATAACTTACGTACCTATCGGGATCAACTAGCGTCTCTTACTGAGGATCAGATTATTTGGCAGCCATATAGAGATCGCGATGTTCCAGATTATTGCAGGCAGGGACAAGCCGTAATTAAGACGAGGGCGCCTCTTAACTGCTTTGACATTGTAGAATGGCACCTACCTGATCGAGTTATGAGACAGTTTGGCATGCTACAGCCGGTCCCCGATCCATGTGACACAAAGAAAGATTTGCATAGTATTGATTGACGAGGTAGAGGACATGTGGCTTGGGATTCAAATATGGTGAGTACATATCATTATTGAATGCACGAGCTCAGAGCGTGGTGAATGGTGTGTTGGGTGAAGAGGTGATGGATTAAGCCCATCCATACATGATCTGGTTCAAGAAGATCACACGTTCATTAATTGTGAACCCGATCCATGTGGAGGATATAGGGTATATATCACATGCCGGTATCTTCGAGGGTTTGGTAAGTGAATATAATTTTAAAAGCATTTAATATTAGAGTTTATTAATTGTAATAATAAGTTAGTAACATTCTTGGCCTGTTGATGTTATGAGGCAAAAAATTTACAACGCCTGTATGAAATTAACAAGGGATGCATCGCCTAGGAGTTAGAGGTGGATAACTCTAGGCTTCGAATGAGGCATCTCATTATATCTTCTCTTACGCATATACGACAGCAACAACGGCTTTGTGCTCGAGCACCCCCAGGACCAGTTGATCGCGTCCAGACTATTCCACACAAACAACCTCGGCCTCGATGTCGTCGCGTGCAAAGAGTGCCACAGATGCAACCTAGTCAACATTTAGTGGATGAGCAAGAGGAGGACCAAGAGAGACAACCTGAGCAGGACCAGCAAACTCGGGTATAGACTCAGACAAATGCACCTCTCGAGACTCCATTACAGACAAATGCACATCCCGAGACTCCGTTAGAGTCACAGATACTTACACATCTCGAGACTCAATCACATCCTGAGACTCAGACAACGATAGAGGTACAAGGTAAGTTACACATGGAGATGGTACTCATTTATCATTTGCTGAGTCACCTCATAGCACACGGGCCTACGATACGCAGGGTGAGTGTGTTACGCAAGTTGAGGGGAAATATGTCTATAAATAAAAAACATATAAGTGTAGGAAAAAATGGATCCCTAAATGAACATTTGAGACATTTTCTATGTGGCCGGGTTGTGGTCATTTAATGATATATTGTTCTATTTAAGTGTTGTTTAATGTGTTTGCTTTGTCAAGGGTGTTGAAATTTGTTTGTTTGTCAAAGGTGTTGAATGTATTTGGGACATATTAAATGTGTTTGTTTGTCACAGATTTTGGTACAAATTTGTTATAAAGTTGGGTTGTGAACTAAATTTCTTAGGCTGGTGTTGAGTTACAGTAAATTCACTAATGAGAGTAGCGAATTTAAATATACTAATGGGAGTAGCGAATTCAAATTCGTTATTGTCACTAGTGAGTTTAGGTTAATCTAAAAACAAATCTAATTAATCTAAACTCACTATTTCGAGTAACGAGATTATATATTTTTAAAATTATAATCAATTTCTCGAAATTATATACATAGAATACAAAAAAAAAAAAAAAAAAAAAAACCAAACTCGCTTTGGAATTAGCGAGTTTAAGCGAAACATTTATAAAATCGCTACTTGAATTAACGAGTTACAAAAAATGAGCCATTTTGGTCAGTACTTTCAAAAGGTTGTCAATTTAGGAATTATAATTTTAAAAATGAATTATTTGAGAGAAAAATTGATAGTTTTTTCATTTTACCCTTAAAAATCCATTCATGTGCAATGTGCATTATATGTCGTTAAGTTGAGTGACCTTCTATGCAACCAAAAAATAGTTTTGATGTAGAGAATGAAAAAAAAATTAGTTTAGGTATGAAATCCACAACCGACTAATAGTTGGGTGATTTTTAATACAATTTTGCCAAAAAGATACTATTACCAACAATTAGCCTAAAAACCAAATTTTGTAGGCATACAATTAATATATTTACTTAAATTATACTCCTTCCATTTCCAAAATTAATGTCCACTTGTTATAAAATTATGTCTCAAAATTTCACTTTCTATACAAAAATTGTCCCTTATTTTTTTTTAATACTTTGTTATATATTTGTAAAATTAAAAGTTTCTAAATTGGACGGCAAGAAAATTTACGCATCTTTCCTACTAAAATATATAAAAAATAAAAATTTCAATTAATGAATCTATCATACTGTAATCTTATACCTTAAAAAATGTAATAAATAAATAAATAATAATTTATTTGGAGAAAATATTGCGCCTAAATTTCGCTCGAGCCAAGACTATTTTCTCAACTCTTTTACTTACTTGAAAATCTCACATGTTGATGGTTGATGATTTCACATAATTTCAACTCTTTTACTTACTTGAAAATCTCACATGTTGATGGTTGATGATTTCACATAATTTCATGTTTATGTGATTTACTATTTGGGAAAATGTTTTGTTGAGCCCAATCTATCTTTATAACTACTACTTTTTGTTGTGAATTTTCTCTAAGTTATTAGCATGAGGCCTTGCCGTGCTTAGTTCAAATGTTGAGATCAGTTTTGTGCACTTTGTCTGTTGCATTTCTTCATCGTAGTCTTGAAAGTTTGAAAAATTGCAGCTCAAAAGAATAGTGGGTTACATAAAGAGGGTGAGGGGCTAAAGGGAAAGAGGAAAGTGGGTGGGGTTGGGGTTGTGTAAGTGATCATCAATATTGTTGTTCTTGCAATCAAATGAAAATTTTAACAGTTTAGCAGATTTTTTATGGTGTTTTGATTATTTACAATGTAATCATAGATACTAAACTAAATGCATTTTGGGGTTATGATTTCAACCACACAATATTTATGTTGTACTATCACCGTATCGTTGGCACGGGTAGGGGAGTACTAGTTACCAACAATTAGCCTAGAAACCAAATTTTGTAGGCATACAACATGCATTAATATATTTATTTTAATTATACTCCTTCTATTTTCAAAATTAATGTCCACTTGTTATAAAATTATGTCTCAAAATTTCACTTTCTATACAAAAATTGTCCTTTTTTTTTTTAATGCTTTGTTATATATTTGTAAAATTAAAAGTTCCTAAATTGGACGGCAAGAAAATTTATGCATCTTTCCTACTAAAATATATAAAAAATAAAAATTTCAATTAATGAATCTATCATACTGTAATCTTATACCTTAAAAAATATAATAAATAAATAAATAAATAATTGGCTGAAGAAAATTACAAACTGTTAAGCTTTTGTGAACAACAAACAAAATTTGACCTGATACTAAACATTAAACTGTATGGCAGAAGAAAAAGAATTGGACCCTATAACAAGATGGTTGACAATGGAGACACAAGCCTCCATCAACTCAAAATCAATCAGTATTTACATTCCATTCAAAAATTTCCCAGATGACAACTTTTATGGACCATGCATACTTCGAACATCGTCAGACATATCTGACGAACTGCCAGCATGGCGAAGGGTTGACCGTCCGTGTTGGGAGCCACCACCACCTAGATGCTTTTTAGAACTATGACCACCTCTTGAGTCGAGTCGAACTGTGTTCTTGGCAGTGAAGCTGTGGCGCACGTGAACCCTATGACTTCTTGACTCGGTCGAGCTGCTCCCTCTTATTAACACCAAGAGTACTACTTCTTTATCTCGAGTATCTTCAGACCACCAGCTTTGAGGTATCCCATCAACAAGATCTTCCAACGTATGGAACTCTTCGTGATGTACTGACACTTCTGCAACTTGGCCAGTTTTTATGATGCCAGCTGCAGGTGTAACCTAAACATAAAAGTAAGTAAGATTTTTTCCAAGAGGGGTGGAACATTATAGAAGCAAAATGTTTTTATAACAATATACAAATTTATCTAGGGAGGGAGTCAAAATTACAGCTTAGTGTAATTTTTCTTCAAGAAAAGGGGGTTGAAACTGAAATCTTCTTGTCATTTTAGTGCTATAATATATACTTATATTTTTTTATCAAAATTTTAAGGATAGTAAGATGTTAACTTTCTAAAGAGAAGGGGGTTGAATGACCCCCTTGCTTTCAAGGTGGCTTCGCCACTGGTCCCGACCCGAGTCTCCATCTCCGACTTTGAGGGGCATTTAAGAAAGTTGACTTTTAAGAACATTCAGTAGCATATACACATGAATGCCTTCAATGATCTCACCATATGACGTTATAATTAAAACACGATGATTGATAAGAAAGTATTTAGAAACTTTAACAAGAAATGGACATTCATTTATGATTAACACTAGGGGAGTATATTGCAAATAGATAACTTCAAATAATAGAGACTATATCGCATATGTACCTCAAGCCAACGGGGAAAACCAAAGGAGCCTTTTTGGACGATACTCTGGTGCTTGTTCAGTGTCCTTGATATTGGACTGACCTTCGCATAGTATTTGATAAACAGCATCGTCTTTCCCACTCGTGTTGGTGATTATGATACTAGCTGTATCTTGGTTTTGAAGGACAACATTGGCGGTATTAACAATTGTTTCTGGAATGTAAGCGCAGCTGATCAAGTAAAGACCTTATTTTGTCATTCGACTTATATATTTTCCCACTCTTGCCTCCGTATGGATCTTTCAACATGGGAAATTTGAACATTGAATTTGCAGCGCACGGGCTTGTGATCACTCTCTACCACATCCATGCAAGCTTCATACCTAGCAAAGAGCAAACGGCTTAGAATCTCCATCCCAAAATGAATGTCCAATTTTTTTTTTTTTAATTTGCTCTTGTTCAAGAACAAATTTGAAGTTTTTTTGGACATTCAAATTGGGACAGAGGTAGTAGCATTTATGTTTAAAGCAAAACAAATTCCCAGAAACCTACATCACAATTGACGCAATTACAGGGCACTCTAAACTGCACTCAGATGTTGGAGTTAATCGGTTGTCTCGATAAAGTACCCTATCACACCAGGCAGGGATACGCTTCTTTTCCCCTGAATCATATCCTGCAAGAAAAACGTTTCTTTTTTTGGATCAATGTTCCAGGGAAAGCTTGCAAGAAGAAGCACTAAAAACCTGCTTTGAAACTCCAGAGTTAACCTACTTGAGGAACAATCATAACAGATCCTAGCTAGCCTAAAATTATTATCAGTTAACTTGTCAAAAATAGAAACAAAAGTATTTAAACTAAACAACATGGGCTATACCTCCTAAGCCAGCTTTTCCCTTCTCAAACTTGTAAGTTGGAGGAAATCTGATAAGTGCCTCTCGCATTCCCTGGAAAACTTTACCAGCTTTCATTTCAGCTCTCAGTTGATCCTTTTCTCGAAGCCAATCAAAGCTTCTTTGGGAAACAAAGTCCCTTGCTTCGTCGTAAGTTATTCCAAATAGTCGGTAATTGAAATCCCCACAAAAAACAACCATGTCTGCTTCTGCTAAATCAGGTCTCCCATCTTCAGGATTGATCCCAGCAGCCTTTGTAACAAAAGAAACAAAAAAACATTACACTAGAAAAAATAATGTGCTACTCCAAGCCAGAGATAAACAGATTACTAAAACTAAGATGTTTATGTAGATAGAAGAAAAATATAATAAAGAGAAATAAAAGAGAAGGATGTTTACATTTGGGGTACGGAGCATCTGAGCAGTAGAAGATACAGCAACTGAAAGAGCGAGGATCCACCCAAAGGAAGAATAAAGTAGCCAAAATAAATATGTAGAGAAGACAAGAGAGCAAGATAAATACAGGTATCGCATCATACCAGAAGCATTATTGATCGACCGACTGAAGGTCATTGACTTAAATATGTGATCAAAGTCAGCATTACGACGATTCACTGCTTCCAAATGTGCAGCCAAGTGACAGTTTGTAAAGCAAAGTATCCTATCATATACTCTCAACCTCAAACCAACACCTCCCTGCGTACATAAATTGCATGTCGTCATAATTTGTGAGCAAGAAGAAGATTTATAAAGAGCCAATTCATCATGCATAAATCAGTTTTGTCATCAATTCAGAAATAAATATAATATCTTGGTAATATTCATCTATAAGAACAAGCAGTGACAGAAATCACTGCCCAATATTAAAACTAGACATTGTCAAATAAATCCAAGAACGAAAGAATTTCCAATGGATTTGAGTTGGTGACAGGATACTAGATATGGGATATCACTCCAAGGTCATGTTACCCCAAAACACGGGGATAGCATCAACTGACAACTAGTGAAATTCTATGCTAAATGACTCACGGGTCACTTCTTTTGAACATAAACAAGCCGCCGGTAAGATTCAGTCAAACCACTCAGACATACATCACCAGATCCCTGCCTTATTTTACATAAATCAACCCAACTCATTGATGACCGTCCCATTACTTGTATGTGGCAATAAGAATACATTTTCAGCTGTAGTCTACCAAAGCATTACCTTTTGTTGAATTTAAACCACCAGCTTTATATATTTTCATCACTATGTTGGTTACTCCATCTGTCCCAAAAATGAATGTCCATTAAAATTTCAAATCTGCTCTTGATCATTTTAAATGTGCTCTTGATCAAGAGCAACTTTTGGACATTATTTTGGGACTGAGGAAGTACAAGTTTTCCCTGCGTGTAGCTTTGGTATTGACGTTTATACATTATTCATATTGACTCACTGGTGTCTGAACCATCTTAAGCAATCCCCTCCCGTTTAATCTCTTAACATATCTATTTGACTATCCTGTAGTGAGCCCAATGCAAATTTTACTTGTTGATTTTCTTGAATTTTTGTTTTAAAAAATCATTGAAGATAAAAGATGGGAAAACCCAACACTCTTTACAAAGTTCCAAGCAACTCAGACAACAACCTCCATGCTATTTTATGGAGGAAGGAAAAGATGATCAACGGTCTCATTTTGTACAAAATATCTTACCACATGTTTGGGGAGAGCCAAATGGAACAATAACTCATTCTCTCCCATCACTTGACCTCCCTAGTTTTCATGAGCGTCCATCTTAGTTTCCTCATTTAGTCAACCAATTTCATTATTTGATGTTCATAAGATGCCAAACATTTCAAACCCTAGTGTAGACCATGTCTAGTAGTTATCAAAGAATTTTCCTTTGAGCTGTACAAGCAACTCTGCAACCTCGTCCTCTAAGTTACTATTTTGACACTTACATAATGAAGACCCCTCATACAAGCAAAAGAGCGGTTGAATAGATCCAGTGCATCAAATAATTTATTAAGCACTTTGTCGTGTCAAATATCTACCAATAACCCTCGTATTATATCAAAGCATTCATTTCTATGTTAGTTAATCAAACTGGATCGGGAAAAAGGATGGGAATGAACCAAAAAGTCAATGACCATGGTGCACGTCATGTTACTAGTCTACGTAAGTCTTATAAGTCCTTGACAGGGCACGGTAATAATAGAAAAGTTGAGTCGACCTCATTAAAGTTGCACCAGATAGGGAGTTGACAATATCATAAGAATGACAGTATAGCAGAATAATCAAGCATAAATGATTTTACATTAGTCAAATAGTTCTATTTTGAACTGAAAGAATGTGAACTAGCACATCTCCAACTTAATTATTTACTTTGGTATCAACTTGAACGTCAAAATGCTACGTTTTAGACTTTCATGCATGAAAGGTAGGCCTTGTGACGCAAGGATAAAGAAAAAGAAAAAGTAAACCTTCACACCTTATTACCAATTGCACGACCCAAGCCACATGCAACAGCTCCAACATCAAGGTCTCCGACATGCGTTCTAAGGGACTTCCTCACCCTGAGAAGAGTATATATCCAATCAACAATCAGAGAGGTGCAGGATAAAATAAATATAACTCTAAGGATATCCTTAGAGCCAAAAAAAATATGCCTTGAGAACTACTTTTAAAGAACATAACTGTTTATTTTCCACAGAGTAAAACCTTTTCTAGGGATATTCACACGAAAAGTATACTAACCAAATAGCTATGAGAAGGGCAGCTAGCTGCCTGGACCCTACACGTTCAAAAGTTGACCCTTCATCCAAACTCTTGCCAATGGCATCCTGCCAGATTTGTCCAATTGAACTGCCTTCAAGTCCTACCTACAGTTGAAATGAAACCATTGAGTATATATCATAGATAAAGAGAAGAAAAGGAAAGGAAAATTTCGAGAGAGATGCTAGCGGATCTATGGAGAAGCTTAAGAAAATAAATTAAACCAAGAGAACATCAATATAATATAGTCGTTCTATGACAATTGACATGAAGCCATTGAGTATATCTCACAGTTTCTTTTGCAGCAGACATTGCAAGGAATCCTGCTCCCATTTCCACTTCTTGTAACCCAATCACAAGAATCCCAACATCAGAGACTTGAGAGCCCAACCAGGACATGAGTGCATCGTGATTTGGTTTTCCTTGATTGACATTCCATGAGCCAACCATAATCTTAACATTTTCTTGCCGTGTGTACATGAGTTCTTTCTTCGCCAATTTTGACCGTATAATGTTGTCAATAGGTCCTGGAGACGTGATGTTCCACCCACGTATGCCACCATGAGAAGCCAAACTATAAACTGAACCATTTCCAGCTACAAGCTTTATGACAGGTCCATTATGAGCAACCCAACTAGCAGTGAGGTTTCCCTCAAGATCGAGCACTTGAATCACACCACTCACGTAGCCAACCCATATTCGTGACCCATAAGTGCAAAAGCACAACACAGCACATTGATGGTGATGGTAATCTTGCAGACGATTTCCATTTCCATCCCACTGGACAAGTAATCCATTTGAACAACCAATCCAAATCATCCCATCTGAAGCAAGCACTAGTGCTTCTGTTTTTTTGTTATCTTCAGCCGCAAATGCCCCCGCGCCCTTAGCAACTCGGCGAACAGCATCTGCAGCTCCCATTATAGCATTACGTGACCTCTGCAAAAAGCTATTTTGGGACTTTTCCTTTTTCGATTTTGAAACGAACTTCACATTCATCTCATCCTCCACAGCCTGATCCTGCACTGACGGCATATCAACCCGATTCTCAAGCTGACCATCTACATTATATACTTTCAATAGTTCCCTTGTACGAGCATCCCTGCAGTTTCCCAACTATCAGGATAATTAGGACTCACAACAAATCAAAACATGATCAATCCCTTTAGAAGCAAGAAACATATAGAATTTTGTGGACCTTTTATTCACTTTGAAATGATTAACTATGCAAAGAACAAAGAGGAAATATTTCAATTTTGTGGATAGAGAATATGTGAAGTTAAAATATACCATAGCGAGAAGGACAGAGAGCTAGCTGCCCACACTTTAGCCCTTACATAATCCGACAGCAAATACTTCACGTCGGAGGAAGATATATTACATACACCATTAACGGTGACTTGGCTCCTGAGATCAATGGATGACCTCTCCACAAGTAAAGCCGCCATGTGCCTTTCCTCTGGTGATAAAGAAAGAGATTTCTCAACCGATTCCCATGCCCAGACTTTTATAATACCACCCTCAAAACCCGCCCATATGTCACCTGGAAATGAATAAGTGAACAGTTGTTAAAGGATAGGGTAGAAATACGTGACATGTAGAAGTTCTTCCAAGATCTTTCTAAAGGAGGAGGCTCATAAGCTATAATAAAATTCCAATAGGTAGAAAGCAAAATTTGGGGGAGAAATCAATAGTGATCATGTTTATTACTCCTACATAAGTAATGGCCCATTACATAATACTCCCTCCGTCCCAAAATGTTTGTCCCATTTGACTTTTTTGTTGAACTTTGACCACAAATATATGACAATTTAATTATGATCATGAAATTCTAAAAATTCCTATTGATTCACCATTAATAATATTATCAACAACAATTTTTAGAATTTCAAGAACATGATTAATCTCTCATAAATTTGTGGTCAAAGTTCAACAAAAAAGTTAAATAGGACAAACATTTTGGGACGAAGGGAGTACTACATAGTACAGACAAAATAAAGGGTGCTTACCTCAGTAGATCGCAATAAATTATTTTTTTGTTCTTGATTTAAATTATGAGGAAGAAAAATTTATTAACAAATAGCCCAAAAAGTTGAGGCAAAAAATGAATGCCAATACATTTTCCTCTTTTTTATTTTTCTAGATTAGTGTGACAGGTAAGTTACCCTTCTCCCTCCAATACATGTTAAGAATTACAACCACTAGAGAACTAACATATAAAGAAACACTCGCATGAATCCATACCATTGTTTTTATCACTGTCTTCAACATTAAGGATGGGATTCATTTGGCCCATGTGGGACCCAACTTATATCAAATGAATCTTGATCCTTGATGTTAAAAGGGGATGTGTCACAAATCTGAGCTATTGATGCATCATAAAATCTGAGACAACGATTCCAAACCTTTTTCTAGCACTTAAAATCAAGCAATGAATTGGGAATTACCATATGAAGAAATGACCATAGAAAGAACAGGACCACGATGAGCTTGCCATGAAAGACCTTCCTTGAATGGAGCATCATCAGTAGGCTGCTGATCCATCTTCCATGACCTTATCTTACCATCCTTATGCCCACTCCAAACCAATTTACTCCCTTGATCAATTATCAAACAGGTGGTGGGCGACGTATTCACAGACTCAAAAAATGGTGCAGCGTCCTCATCCCCTCTCCGAACTCTTCCCCCAATCCCCATCCCCGGTTCATAAGCATCAGAGAAATTCCAAACCCTAACCCCAGATTCCTGTCCTGCCCATAGCTGTGTCTCAGTACAAGCAATCGTCCTCAAGAACCTCCCAACCTGCGTTTCCCTCAATGGATGCGGCCTCAATTCAAGGCACGGTGGACGACCCGGGTGGACAGCCGCCCTGCACGGCACTCTAAATATCCCCACGTCTCCACCCGCGGCGACGACTTCCGGCAAGGGTGTCTGGGATTCGTTCCCGGAATCGGATGAATTTGGGTTAATGCTGAGCTGATTAATGGGATAATCCTGGTGGCAGTCAATATTACCTGAAGCGGAAGCCGATGGAGGCATTGAATCGTGTCCGGTGGCAGGGGTGGAATAAGGGTAGAAGTCATCGTCGGAGGAGTCATAGTATTGGTCGACATTTTGAGGAATGAGGTTTTCATCGAGGCTGTGTTTGCGGATCTGGTGGCGTTTGAGGTGGGTGCCGGTGTTCGTGCGGAGTTGCTGGCTGTATGAATGGGCTTTCCGGCGAGGTGGGCCGTTTGATACGCCGGCTAATGCATCGTTGTCGTCGTCTTCGAATCCGTCATTCATTATTTGGTGTAGTTTGTGATTAATTCATGAAAAAATGCAGATTGATCGAATTGGGTTAACAAGCAAAAATTCATAAACCAGTGTGATTGATTGATTGATGAGGATTACAGATGGAAAAAGAAAGAGTCATAATCAAGGAGTGCGATCGAGGAGGAAGGCGAAAGCGAGGCTTGCTCGAAGTGTACGGACAAGAATGTTTCCATTTTTCTCATGCACCAACGTTTTTACAAATTTTCACGCGGGCAGGAAAGGGTACTAATGAATTTTACGTAGGCTGGTCTGAGGTGTTGTACCGTACAATATGTTCATGAGGTCGAATGAAAATTTTGTTTTTTTTTCAAATGATACGCTTTTAAAAAGTCAAAATTTTTCATAACATAAGAAAAAATTAGTTTTTAAACACTAACCCTAACTAATAAGAGGGATAAATAATGTTGAAAATTAATTTTTTCATAACATTTTGAAAAAACTAATTTATCACAAGACCTACTCATTTAAAAATTATGTACCAAAATATACATATCGGCAAACTAAGTACCAAACTAACCATTTTTTTGTGAATTCGACATTAGTAGTAACGTAGTTGTCACTACTAAAATCGATTTCAAAAAAAGTGATTCGCATGGTACTTAGTTTGCCTATACGTGTATTTTTGTACATAGTATTTTTTTTAAATGTATCATTTGAATTTTTTTTAAAAAATTTTAGGCACTCCACACTTTCTAAAGACATTTACAATGTACATTTCAAAAATAATTTACTTCTAAATGATTTTTATTATTTAAGTATCAAATTTCAATTTATATTTGCGAAATTGAAAATTATAATTAGATAGTAACAATATTTATGCATTTATTTTCTCCTGAGTTTCCTTTGAAGTTAATTTTTATTATTTTTCTTATATTAATAAAAATGGTCATTTTTTATGGACCGAGAGAAAACAACATTTTGTATATTCCCTAAATCACGAAATTACAAAGTCAAAGGAGTAATTGTCAACTTAATTGCACTTCCATAAAAACATGATTATTGTAATATAAATCAAAAAATTTAATTGGTATATCATTAAAAAGTTGGTTAATTTATTGCCACATAGAGCAGTCAATTGGGATCGTCTCGTTGGAACGTCCCGTTACGCCATATAAATGAAACGGGATGGGATATTAACTTTAATTTTAATTTTAAATTTTAAACCTCAAAAGTATTTTAGCACTTAATTCTTAATTTTTTTTTTCCAACTATCCATTGATTTTTTGTGTTGATTAAGCTATTTTATAAATTTATCAAGTTTTTATCTTGTTGGATAAATAATCTTATATTTTTTTCAATTTAATGTTTTGGCATCATCTCAGTTAGATTTTAACTTTACAATATTAGCGTTTTCTTGTCCCGCATTGTCCTGTATCCCGAGGTGAGATGGGACGTGACGAGGATTTTCTATCACGCGAAAAATTTGAGATGTCCCATCCCGTAAAATTGCGAAATATCATAGTTTCATTCCGCCTCCTCCCGTATTCCCGAATTAATGGCTCTACACCAAAAGATTTAGACAAATCTCAATGTTCTCTCTCTAAAAACAACTCTCCTGTGTGTATAAATAGGAGATCAATATGTCAATAACAATTACAATGTTTTCCAATACAAAATATTTTCTCTATACTTTTATCAATATATATAAAGAAAATGACTATTTTACAGCTCAATTTCTTCAATGCAAAGTCAAAAAATAAATTAATCACGATTGAGTCCTATAAAAAAATAATTTTTTTAGCAATAGAAAAAAGTTTTTTATAAATGTCGATACTAGTATTATAAATGATAGTGCTAGTATTAAAAAAATGCTTATTTTAAGGATTGATACTTTATAATACTAGCATTAGCATTGAGAAAAATCCATTTAAAGGAATGCGAGTATAAGGGGCCGTTTGGTAGCCCTTCTTAGGCTGGATAGGATTATTAATCCAATAAGTTTGGTGTTTGGTACATTAAATGCAACCACTGTATTATTTCTAACAACCTGGATAGTAACATCTTATCCCCTCTTATCCCCTTCTTATTAATCCCAAAAAAAGGATGGTATTATTAATCCCCTGATTAATAATTCTCTCACTATTAATACAGGCTAATCCTATCGGCCTACCAAACGAGCCCTAAGTGTTTAATAGTGCTAGTGAGTGTTAAAACAATGTCAGTGTCAATGCAAGTGTTTAATAGTGCTAGTGTGTGTGTATTAAACAGTGTCAGTGTATGTCTTAAAGAGTGTAAGTATGTGTCATAAGTGCCAGTTGCAGCCTTAAAGATCACCGGTGGTAGTGCTAAAAAGAGTTCAAGTTATATTATCAAAAAGTGTCAAAATTAGTATTAAAAAGTGTAACCGTTAGTGTTGAAAAGTGTCAACATGTTTTAATAAATTATGATTATTTAAAGAAAATGTCACTGCATATTTAAAAGAGTGTCAGTAATATACCAAAAAGAGTTTCGGTGCTAATATTAAAATGTTTTAGTACTAATACTTAAAAATATCAATACTAGCATTAAAAATTGTCAGCATATTTACGTAAAATCTAGGGAGAAACGCGTTTCTCCATAAGTTATGGAGAAACGGGTTACGGGTATCCAGAAGCTATTGAAAGGATATCCAGAAACTTTTTGTATTGGCCATGACCTTGTCCCATGGTTACTACGGATATCGGTCTCAAAGGTTACGGATATCAGAACCCTTTGAAAGGATATCCAGAAGCTTATGAAAGTGATATCAGAAACCTTCAAAATGATATCCAGAAACTTTCAAAATGTTTACGGATATTCATTTGATGGTTTACGGATATACATTTGAAGGTTTCTCGGATATCCGAAACCTTCAATAAGCATTTTCTGGTCTTGGCCTTGGATTTGGCTTCAATTATGTTTACGGATATTCATTTGATGGTTTACGGATATACATTTGAAGGTTTCGGATATCAGAAACCTTCAATAAGCAATTTGTGGTCTTGGCCTTGGATTTGGCTTCAAATCTATTTTTTCGGATATCCGCCCAAAGGCTTACGGATATCCGTTCCAACTACGGATATCCAGAACCCTTTGAGACTGATATCCAGAAATTTTCTTCTGGTTATCAAACGTATAGCTTCTGGCTATTAAAAACGCGTTTCTCCATAGTTATGGAGAAACGCGTTTCTCAGCAGACCTACTCGCATATTTAATAGATCATTGACAAAAATGCAACTCTGCATTTTCAAAGCACATTTTTTCAAAATTTTTAGAAAATAATGAATTTTTATAAGATTTTGGCATTAATCACGTTAAAGATAAAGGGGGACGTGGGTTAAAATAGCCATTATATATATATATATGTATATACATGTGTGTGTATATATATATATATGGTTAAAATAGCCATTATATATATATATATATATATATATATATATATATATATATATATATATATATATATATATATATATATATATATATATATATATATATGTGTGTGTGTGTGTGTGTGTGTGTGTGTATATATATATATATATATATATATATATATATATATATATATATATATATATATATATATATATATATATATATATATATATATATGTGTGTGTGTGTGTGTGTGTGTGTGTGTATATATGTGTGTGCGTGTATATATATATATATATATATATATATATATAAGTGTGTATATATATCTATATGTATATATATGTATATATATATACTCCCTCCATCCCACAACAAGTGACACGCTTTGCCATTTTAGGCGTCCCACCGATAAGTCACACTTCAAATGGAAAGCTTTTTAATCTTCTTTATTCATGGGACCCACTTGTCATACTCACAACACTTTTCAAATTTACTATTCTCTCCACTCATTCTCTCTCCTACTCAACTATCTACACTCACAACACATCAACCTTTTCACTTTTTTCTCAATTCCCGTGCGGAACAGTAACTGTGTCACTTGTTATGGGACGGAGGGAGTATATATATATATATATATATATATATATGTATATATATATGACTTTTTTTATCATATATAAAATTGTTTGAGTTGTATTTGACATGTTTTAACGGCTCAAAACTAACGAAATTTGATGAAAAGATCAATTACATTTAATTTGAGTGATGTATGATTATTTAAAAAAAAATTGGGTCCAGGAACTAATCCCATTATTATTAGAGAGAGAAATCCTCCATCATATTCTTCTATGCAAATCCAAATTCACCTTCTCCCTCCAAACCCACTTTCCTCGCAATACCTCTCCATGAAACACATGAAACACAGTCTACTCTTGTTTCTTGCATTGACTACTCGTGGTCTTTTCTCGATCTCTGTTAGGTCCATGTGACTTATTATTCGCGTTAATCAACTTTGAGTCATCCTCCCCCTAACAAGTTGATTGTTGATGGCTCTCCCTTTTCTATCAACAGGCCAGTCGGCTAGCCTATTGCTCCCATCCTCTCCCATCCGAGCGAATAATGTTGTTGCAGGTAGTGTACAACATCTTCTCATTTCTCCTTAGAGCTACTACCTCCGCTCCTTTTCTAATTTCCCATGACCCACTATTGAAGGTTACTCCATACCCCTCATTGGCTAACTGTCCAACGGAAATCAATCTCCTCTTCAAGCTAGGAATTTGTATCACATCACACAATTCTAGAACAGCCCCGCTTCGTGTCTTGATCCGTACATCTCATTTTTCCACAATTTTCAAAGGTTGATTATCACCGAGATAAAATACCCCAAAATCGCCCAGTGTATATTGCTCCATCTCATCAGAGCATCTGCATGAATGAAGCTTGGCCTTTGAATCTAACACCCAAGCCTCATCGATTGCTTCTCTCCCAAGAATAATGCATCTGCAATGTACTTATCCGCTAGTCTGCGTGACCATCACCTTTGTTAGCATTCTCAGGGCAATCATGGCGATATGACCATAGCACCACACTTGTAGCACTTGGCCTAGGATGTTTTATAGATCTCGGTCCTCCTCTCCTCCCTTTACCACTCTCCATCCTTAGTGATTATCTTTGAAGTCTCTCCCTTCCCTTTCTTCGCAACTCCTCGCCAAGGCGAAATCTCGACTTGGGTATAATTCAACGGTGCCTCATTTGTTGACCCACTTACCGCCGTGACAATCGGATCCCAACTATTGGGCAACGATGAAAGTAATATCACGGCCCTACACCTCGTCGATAAAGGTAATACCGATAGTTTTCAATTGGTCCACCATACCTTTGAAGCTAGCTGATATGAGTTGATGCCGTTGTACCCTCCAACATCTTCGGGTTGAACATACTCCTCATTAAGTGAACCTTGTTGATGTTCGATGGTTTCTCATACATATCAGATAACATTTGTAGCATCTCATTTGTTGTCTTAGCCTCCAACGTGTTTTGTGCAATCTCATCAATCAACGTGCATCTCACCACACCTATTATCTTTCGATCTTTGTCTCCCAATCTCCCGTTGACATGGTTGTAGGTTTCTCTCCCAAGGCAAGATTAAAATCCTTACTATAAGATAGTTCGTAATCCTCGTAATCCAAAACATGAAATTCGCTTTGTTGAATTCTCGATGGTTGATTTTCCCATCTTGATTGCTCCACAAAATTCCCAAGAACGCGACCCGAAAATCAACTAATGAACTTTGAATCAATGACCAAAGCTCTGATACCAGTTGTTAGGGAATTTAGTGATACCCATGCAATCAATAGCAATATCAAACACACATATCAAACAACAATTATATGAAAGAGCAGACACACAAACACAGAATTATTAACCCGATTCCATGAACTAATCAAGTACGTCCGGGGGCGACGCCAAGCCAGAAATAAACTAATTATTTTCTCAATATGTGCTACAATATGTTCTAGGTCGTGTCTATGTATTTATAGTTGTACAAGGAAGTCCTAAATCTATTTGTGGAAGAGATCTCATTGAAATAGGAAACAAATCTGGCTGGAGGGTTTTGCACGTACTGACATGGTCGTGTGCCTATTTGGTCCACGGTCGTGCTCGTTAAAATCCGAAAAAACTAATCTTCAGTGGCACGACTGTGTATGCCTCCTTAGCACGTTCGTGTCACTCCTCCTAGCTGATTTTGCTTTCAGTTTCCTCCTTGTTTTGCAACTCGATCTCAATTCAAAGTCATTAATGATTTACACCTCCTTTTCTCGTCCGTCTCCATGTTGTTTTAGGACTCCAATTCCAACGCGAACAACCTCCTTGTATGGACAAAAAATAAGCACAAACAGTCATGCACTAAATCAAACAAGGGAGTTGTGGTCTCCATATGAATGGATACGCGCTCGTAAAAACAATACTCTGACAAGGGTACTTTAGATGACATTAGAGTTTGGGTAAGTACAAAAAGTTAAAAAAATATTATACTAACTTACAACACGCACCTCCATCCTTCTTGTGACGACCCCACCCCTAGGCACTCATTTTAAATACTTAATTATATGCCTTTAATATTTATGTTATCTTTATGTGTTCAATTATGTCTTTAAATTCTTAAATTAGGATAAACTGGGTGAAAAGTAAATTTAGGAGCTTATAAGAATTTATTGGACATTAAATAAAGAAACTAGGGGAAATAATAAAAATGGGAATTTATTAAATAGATAAATAATTGAGGAGGTTAAATGAGTGAGTAGGATGAATTATTGGGTTAAGGGTTAAGTTTAAATTAAAAATAAAGATGAAAGCCTTCTTGGTAGATATTTGTAGGAGGGGCCAATTTTCTTGCTCTCCCATCCTCTTGCCAAGTGTCCATTCCCCACACCTCCTCTTACTCCCCTTCCCCTCCTTCTCCTTCATTCACTACCATTCTTCATCCTAGAGAAAATAGAGAAAACCTCCATTGAAGTCCCCTTTGCCCAAGCTTTGAAGTCAAGCATTTCTTCACCAAAAATCAAGTCTAAGGACACCATTGAAGTTGGATGACCTAGAGGAAGCCATCTAGCTAGAAAGATCAACCTTCCATTGCAAACCCTAAGGTGAGTTGTTATGATTCCCTTCTTCTATGTGTTCATGAGTTCTTTGATTGTTGTTCTTGTTCTTGAAATGATGATTCCTTGCTTGGAAACCTAAATGGGAGTTGATTGATTAGAAAATGAACATTGTTGAAGTTAGGGTTCAAGGAAGATCATTAGAAGGGTTTGAAATGGGTGGAATGGGTAGAGATAAATGATCTAGGATTGCTTGGTTGTGAGTTTACATGTTTTGAATGGGATTTGGTAAGATGAAGGTGTTCTTGGGTGTTCTTGTTGTAAGCCATGGTAGAGGAAAGGAGAAATAGGGTTATAAGGGGTTAAAAAATCTGAAAAATGGGCTGGAGGAGACTTGGGCGGTCGCCCATGGGGGCTTGGGCGGCCGCCCATCTTGGCAGGAGGTCCAATTTTCCTTGAAGTCCACTTGGGCGGTCGCCCAAGTAGGTTAGGGCGGTCGCCCATGCTGGCAGAAGCCACAAATTCTCTTGAGGTCCACTTGGGCGGTCGCCCAAGTGCAAGGGCGGTCGCCCAAGACCCTGAACCAAAATTTCTTAATTTAGACTAGGATCGTTTAGCAAGTTTGTTGGCCACTTATAAATTAAGACTCCCACTTGGTAATTGAACTTGAACCTTCATTTAGGTCTTGTATCCTTGTATATGGAATTTGTAGGGTAGGTTTATGATCCCTCATTTCCTTACTTGATGTTATATATATTGTTGTTGATATTGTTTAGTGTATTCATAAATTGTTACACTTTGATATTGTTGGGCATGAGTATATATTACCATGTGGCTATTGTTTATCCCTTTTTGTGGATTTTATTCAAGTATCTATTATGTGCTTGATATGTGTGAGTCAGCTGACGTTGGGGTATAACATAATACGGTCGATTATGGAAGTGTGACCTAATGTGATCGGATTATGTTATATCGCGGATCGTCCTCCCTCCTGTGGCCACGGTTGGGGTTATAGCATCTGTATTGAGCCAAAAGCCTTACGAGTTGCTATCGTCTTATTTGGTTCCACGAAAAACGGGTCTTATAAGATGTGAGTATTGCTTAAGCACCACCTGTAAGATTGGAGTATTATTATACCCAATGTTGTACGACTACTGTTCGTACGGGAAAAGGTAAACCAAGGTAATGGAATGTGTTTATAGCTTTCCCAATGTGTTATGTGCGACTTGTTATATGTTGCATTTATTTGGCATATTCTTTGCATCCATAATAGCTTGCTGAGATTTATTCTCACCCCTCTCCCTTTACTGTTTTAGATCCCGAGACAGGCGGACCGGCTAAGTAAGGACGGAGAGGAGTTTGGAGTAATCTTTTGGGGTATTGTCAGGCTATGTTTAGGGTGACGTATAAAATTGTATTTTGGTAATTCCTTCTGGGAGTTTGTAATTATAAACTTTAAACTCTACGTCATAACCTTAATCTTTTGTAACTAAACAGTTGACCGTTTTCAAAGTTAGTTATCTCCTCCTCCGATGTGGAGTTGAGTGGAGTTATTTCGAAATGTTATATTATTAATGTTTATGTTTGAAAGTCAAAGCAAAGTTTTAAAAGTTTAGTGTTTTTGGGTTAGTTTGAGGACGCTCCAACTCGGGACACGTGTAGGTTCCGGGTCGGGGTCCTCACAGTTGGTATCAGAGCTCGGTTAGAATTCTCGGGTAGAGTCTAGCTGAGTGAGAGTGTGTGATAACTGACGTCGAGTGTTTAATGCAGGAGTTTGTTGTAATGGCGGGAAATTATGGTGATCGAACTAGGTTTGGGTGGTGTTGGTAATCCGAATGCCGAGATGATGGATATGTTCCGAGGGTTTCTTCGGCATATGGCAACTCGTAATCCGAATCGGGGTAGGCACGGCAAGAAGGCGTGCAAGGCAACATGGTTTGGAGAAGTTCGTGAAGATGTCTCCTCCTAGCTTCAACCGAGATCCGGATCCGGTGAAGGCTGAGAGGTGGCTTGAGGCTATGAATAAGATTTTCGCAGCCTATGGAGAGTTCGGATGCGGAGAAGGTGAGATGTGCCGTTTTCAAGTTGGAAGGACCCGCCGAGCACTTTGGTGGCGGGTAGTGAAGGATGGTTGGGACCGGGATTTGACACCACGAGACTTGGGAGAACTTCACACGCAAGTTCCGGATCACTTTGTACCGATGGTTACTAGAGACAAGAAGGAAGGCGAGTTTCAAACTCGGAGCAAGGGACCATGACGATAGCGCAAGATTCAGCAAAGTTCACGAGAATTGGCCCGATATTGTCCTCATTTGGTGCCGGATGAGGAGAGGCGAGTCTACCGGTTTGTGAAGGGTTTAAGTGGTTGAGTTCCGGAAGCAGTTATTGACGCATAACTTCGCCAACTTCCAAGCAAAGTGAATATGGCGTATCTGGATTGAGAATGACATAGAGGAGCATCGTGGTAAGAATGAAGGCGGAAACGAGAAATAGATTCCAAGGTCAAGGTTCGGGACAGAATAGAGTTCAGCTCGAGGACATTCACCCCGGAGCGAATCGAGGAGGAAATGTGGCGACTCCGGCAAATCGTGCGACTCCCGTCGGTTTGGGGCAACATGTGGGTTTTGCAAGAGGCTAGGGCATTCGGAGGACAAGTGTTGGAGCAAACAAGGAAAGTGTTTGGAGTGTGGGTCACAGTGCCATTTTAGGAGGAATTGCCCCAAGTTACGAATAAGCAAGCTTCGGGTACCGGATTTGGGGGACAAGGTAGTGGTGTGAAGAGAGATGTTGATGGGGAAACCTAAGGATAGAGTCCAAGGTCGTGTGTTTGCTTTGGGTCGAGGAGAGGTCGATCCTAATGCCGTCATTAGAGGTATAGTTCTGTCTCAGGAGTTAAGGCCCGCATTCTTATAGATCCCGGTCTTCCCATTCATTTGTGGCATCACATTTTGCATTCTCATTGCATACCTTGCCTGAATCTATGCCTTATGTGTTAGAGGTCTCTACTCCTATGGGAGAGAGCCTCACATCTTCTTTGATATATCCTGGTTGTGATGTGACTATATGTGGGCATGTATTCTTTGGTGGATTTGGTCGAGTTACCAATCCGTGATTTTGATGTGATCCTTGGGATGGATTGGTTGAGTCGAGTGTCATGCTTTGGTAGACCGTCGTAGAAAACGAGTCTCATTTGCTATGCCCGACGTGCCTACTTTTATATTTGATGCGGATAGATCTATGTTCGGGTTACATGTTATTTCTGCCTTAAAAGCTAGAAAGATGCTATCTAAGGGGTGTGCGGGTTACTTGGCTTATGTGGTAGATTCCAATAAAAAGTCTTCCGAGTTAGCTCATGTTCCGGTTGTGAATGAGTTTAGCGATGTGTTTTCTAGTGAGTACTCTATGCCTCCGGATCGTGAGGTAGAGTTTTGTATTGACTTAGTGCCCGGCACCGCTCCTATCTCTAAAGCACCCTATAGAATGGCTCCGGCCGAGTTAAAAGAGTTGAAGGTCCAATTGCAAGAATTGTTAGACGAGGTTTTATTCGTCCTAGTGTGTCTCCGTGGGGAGCACCGGTCTTGTTTGTTAGGAAGAAGGATGGTACCTTACGATTGTGCATTGACTATCGTTTGTTGAACCAAGCCACCATTAAGAATAAATATCCTCTTCCGCATATAGATGATTTGTTTGACCAACTCCAAGGTTCCGTTATCTACTCAAAGCTTGATTTGAGAAGCGGATACCATCAGTTGAAGATTAGACCGGATGATATTGCTAAGACAGCTTTCCGGACTAGATATGGTCATTATGAGTTTGTTGTGATGCCTTTCGGGTTGACTAATGCTCAGTAGTGTTTATGGATATGATGAACCGTGTCTTCAAGCCTTATCTTGATAGCTTTGTGGTAGTGTTCATAGATGATATCCTTGTTTACTCTAAGTCTCGGGAAGAGCATGAGAATCATTTGAGGATTGTCTTGTCCGTTCTTCGGGAGAAGCAATTGTACGCCAAGTTCAGTAAGTGCGAGTTTTGGCTTGAGCAGATTTCTTTCTTGGGGCATGTTGTGTCGAGTTCGGGAATTTCCGTGGATCCTTCAAAGATTGAA
This sequence comes from Adenophora triphylla var. japonica, assembly GCA_022495995.1. Classification (NCBI taxonomy): domain Eukaryota; kingdom Viridiplantae; phylum Streptophyta; class Magnoliopsida; order Asterales; family Campanulaceae; genus Adenophora; species Adenophora triphylla. The sequence continues at coordinate 12,345 of JAFEMH010007172.1, read as the reverse complement.
GCCGTGGTTAATTGGAAGCAACCTTCGACTGTGACCGAGGTCCGTAGTTTTCTTGGTTTGGCGGGGTATTATCGGAGGTTCATTGAAGGGTTTTCTCGGATTGCGACTCCGTTGACTAGGTTGACTCGGAAAGATGTATCGTTTGTATGGGATTCCAAGTGTGAAGCAAGCTTTGATGAATTAAAGAAGAGATTGACAACGGCTCCTATTCTTACCCTTCCGGATGGTTGCGAGAATTTTGTTATTTATAGTGATGCCTCGAAGGCGGGTTTGGGATGTGTGTTGATGCAAAATGGGAAAGTAATTGCGTATGCCTCTAGGAAGTTATCACCGGCGGAACGTAATTACCCTACTCATGATATGGAATTGGCGGCGATTGTATTTGCGTTGCATAAGTGGAAGCACTACCTTTATGGGGCGAAGTTTGAGATTTTCACCGATCATAAGAGTTTGAAGTACCTATTTACCCAAAAGGAGTTGAACAACCGACAAAGGAGATGGCTTGAGTTCTTGAAGGATTTTGATTGTGTCATTTCCTATCATCCGGGGAAGGCCAATGTAGTGGCGGATGCGATTAGCCGAAAGGCGTATTTGTGCAACTTTGAGTTCTCGAGAATTGAAGAGTGAGGTAATCGTTGCGAATGTTCGGGCCGTTCCTACATTATATGGAGATTTGAAGGAAGCTCAACAAGGTGATCCGGAGTTGAAGAAAATTTTAGATCGAAGTGCAAGATGGGAAAGCCGGGAATTTGCTTTGAATAGAGATGGGATTTTAACTTTCCAAGGGAGAATTTGCGTTCCTTCATCGCCGGAAATCAAGAAGCGTGTTTTAGAGGATGGCCATAAGTCTAAGTTTGCGATTCATCCGGGGAGTACCAAAATGTATCAAGACTTGAAGCGTGGGTATTGGTGGAATGGTATGAAGAGGGAAATAGCGGATTATGTTTCTAAGTGGTTGACTTGTCACCGTATTAAGGCGGAACATCAGAGACCGGCGGGACTACTTCAACCATTGGATATTCCGGAGTGGAAATGGGAAGGGATCTCGATGGATTTTGTTTCGGGTTTACCTCTTACCGCGAAGAAGATGGATGCTATTTGGGTTATTGTGGATAGATTGACAAAGTCGGCTCATTTTCTTCCGGTGTCAACTAAGTTTTCGTTAGAGAAGTTAGCCCAGTTGTATATGAAAGAGATCGTTCGACTTCATGGGGTTCCGGTTAGTATTGTTTCCGACAGAGATCCGAGGTTTACATCTAGATTTTGGAGAGCATTGCATGAAGCCTTGGGTTCCAAATTGTGTTTCAGTACGGCGTTTCATCCTCAAACCGATGGTCAGTCCGAGAGAACTATTCAGATACTTGAGGATATGTTACGGGCTTGTGTGATGGATTTCCAATTATCTTGGGAGGATCATCTACCGTTAGTTGAGTTTGCTTACAACAATAGTTATCAGTCAAGTATCGAGATGGCTCCGTATGAAGCATTGTATGGTAGGAAGTGTCGATCTCCGATGTGTTGGGACGAGGTTGGTGAAGCGAGACTTTGGGGCCCGGATTTGGTTCGAGACTCTACGGAGAAGATCAAGGTGATTCGGGATAGATTGAAGACGGCTCAGAGTAGACAGAAAAGCTACGCCGACAATAGAAGACGAGACTTATCTTTTCGGGTTGGTGACTTTGTGTTCTTGAAGGTTTCTCCGAGGACGGGGATTAAAAGGTTTGGTAATAAGGGTAAGTTGGCTCCGAGGTTTGTAGGTCCGTTTGAGGTTCTAGAGAAGATAGGGGAATTGGCTTACCGGTTGGCGTTGCCTCCGTCTTTTTCTTTGCTTCATGATGTGTTTCACGTTTCTATGCTAAGGAAGTATTGTCATGACCCCTCCCATGTTTTGAGCTCTCCTCCCGATGATGTCCAAGCGGACATGTCTTATGTTGAAGAGCCATTAAGAGTCTTAGAATTCCAAGTTAAGGAGTTGAGAACTAAGAGTATCCCGATAGTGAAGGTCCTTTGGAAGAATCATACCGTCGAGGAAGCAACGTGGGAGCTAGAGTCGGAGATGAGGGCGAAATACCCTTGGTTGTTTGAGAATTCAAGTAAGTCTTTTAAAATTCGGGTCGAATTTTCTTTAAGGGGGAGTGAGTGTGACGACCCCACCCCTAGGCACTCATTTTAAATACTTAATTATATGCCTTTAATATTTATGTTATCTTTATGTGTTCAATTATGTCTTTAAATTCTTAAATTAGGATAAACTGGGTGAAAAGTAAATTTAGGAGCTTATAAGAATTTATTGGACATTAAATAAAGAAACTAGGGGAAATAATAAAAATGGGAATTTATTAAATAGATAAATAATTGAGGAGGTTAAATGAGTGAGTAGGATGAATTATTGGGTTAAGGGTTAAGTTTAAATTAAAAATAAAGATGAAAGCCTTCTTGGTAGATATTTGTAGGAGGGGCCAATTTTCTTGCTCTCCCATCCTATTGCCAAGTGTCCATTCCCCACACCTCCTCTTACTCCCCTTCCCCTCCTTCTCCTTCATTCACTACCATTCTTCATCCTAGAGAAAATAGAGAAAACCTCCATTGAAGTCCCCTTTGCCCAAGCTTTGAAGTCAAGCATTTCTTCACCAAAAATCAAGTCTAAGGGCACCATTGAAGTTGGATGACCTAGAGGAAGCCATCTAGCTAGAAAGATCAACCTTCCATTGCAAACCCTAAGGTGAGTTGTTATGATTCCCTTCTTCTATGTGTTCATGAGTTCTTTGATTGTTGTTCTTGTTCTTGAAATGATGATTCCTTGCTTGGAAACCTAAATGGGAGTTGATTGATTAGAAAATGAACATTGTTGAAGTTAGGGTTCAAGGAAGATCATTAGAAGGGTTTGAAATGGGTGGAATGGGTAGAGATAAATGATCTAGGATTGCTTGGTTGTGAGTTTACATGTTTTGAATGGGATTTGGTAAGATGAAGGTGTTCTTGGGTGTTCTTGTTGTAAGCCATGGTAGAGGAAAGGAGAAATAGGGTTAAAAGGGGTTAAAAATCTGAAAAATGGGCTGGAGGAGACTTGGGCGGTCGCCCATGGGGGCTTGGGCGGCCGCCCATCTTGGCAGGAGGTCCAATTTTCCTTGAAGTCCACTTGGGCGGTCGCCCAAGTAGGTTAGGGCGGTCGCCCATGCTGGCAGAAGCCACAATTTCTCTTGAGGTCCACTTGGGCGGTCGCCCAAGTGCAAGGGCGGTCGCCCAAGACCCTGAACCAAAATTTCTTAATTTAGACTAGGATCGTTTAGCAAGTTTGTTGGCCACTTATAAATTAAGACTCCCACTTGGTAATTGAACTTGAACCTTCATTTAGGTCTTGTATCCTTGTATATGGAATTTGTAGGGTAGGTTTATGATCCCTCATTTCCTTACTTGATGTTATATATATTGTTGTTGATATTGTTTAGTGTATTCATAAATTGTTACACTTTGATATTGTTGGGCATGAGTATATATTACCATGTGGCTATTGTTTATCCCTTTTTGTGGATTTTATTCAAGTATCTATTATGTGCTTGATATGTGTGAGTCAGCTGACGTTGGGGGTATAACATAATACGGTCAATTATGGAAGTGTGACCTAATGTGATCGGATTATGTTATATCTGTGACCGTCCCCTCCTGTGGGCCGCAGGAAGTTGGGGTTATAGCATCTGTATTGAGCCAAAAGCCTTACAGAGTTGCTACTGTCTTATTTGGTTCCCTGAAAAACGGGTCTTATAAGATGTGAGTATTGCTTAAGCAGCTCACTGTAAGATTGGAGTATTATTATACCCAATGTTGTACGACTACTGTTCAGACGGGAAAAGGTAAACCAAGGTAATGGAATGTGTTTATAGCTTTCCCAATGTGTTATGTGCGACTTGTTATATGTTGCATTTATTTGGCATATTGCTGCATCCATAATAGCTTGCTGAGATTTATTCTCACCCCTCTCCCTTTACTGTTTTAGATCCCGAGACAGGCGGACCGGCTAAGTAAGGACGGAGAGGAGTTTGGAGTAATCTTTTGGGGTATTGTCAGGGTATGTTTAGGGTGACGTATAAAATTGTATTTTGGTAATTCCTTCTTGGAGTTTGTAATTATAAACTTTAAACTCTACGTCATAACCTTAATCTTTTGTAACTAAACAGTTGACCGTTTTCAAAGTTAGTTATCTCCTCCTCCGATGTGGAGTTGAGTGGAGTTATTTCGAAATGTTATATTATTAATGTTTATGTTTGAAAGTCAAAGCAAAGTTTTAAAAGTTTAGTGTTTTTGGGTTAGTTTGAGGACGCTCCAACTCGGGACACGTGTAGGTTTCGGGTCGGGGTCCTCACACTTCTTGTACCCTATTACATTCCCTCTTGACCCTTCTCAACTTAATTGGGAAATAGACGGCATAGGAAAAATGTACCCGAGTGTGGTTAACATACATACTTTTATATTAGTATACATTGATTATTTCACCGAAAGGATGTAAGTCGCTTTCTACAAAGTCCTTGCTATCCAAAAGGTCGCTGAATTTATCAAGAATAATATTATATGCAAATATGGAATTCCACACAAGATCATTTTCGATAATGAGTTGAAATTTGAGAAAGAGACCCTTCAGATTATGGTATAACTCAAGATTCAAAGACACATGTCTTCACCTTATCGACCTCAAATTAATGGAGCTATTAAGGGTGCCAATAAAAGAATTGAGGCATCATCAGAAATATGACAATCAAAGGAAGAGACTGACATTCACATACTTGATTTTGTTGTTGTTTAGAGTAGTGATCACCATATAAATGGTTAGTCTAGATATCTCTCTAATTCATTGTATTTTTACTTGAATTGATTGATAACATATAAAGTAAGACCAATTTTAAAATTGAGTAAAATGGATGCTCCTCGACCTTTTTATTCCATAACCTAACTGCGGAATCTGAATAGTTGATTTTTCTTATGTTTTCCATTAATTAACATAGATGGCGACTCAAATAAAAAGGAGATATATAAATCACATTTAAACTTGAATGTTTTGCACCATTCTTACAATATTTTCCTTCAATAAGTTTACCTCAAAACTCATCCAAATATTTGAACGAATCAAATACAATTGTACTAATAAACACTACTAGAAACTGAGTATTTTCCCACGAAAAATTTCGTGGGTAAACAAGGAATTTCGTGGGTAAAATTGATTTACCCACGAAAATTGTCCGTAGGAGGTATGTGGATAAATTTTTGTGAGTAATACCCACGAAATATTCCGTGGATATTATCCACGGAATATCCGTCGAAAGTCAAAAAATTCTGTCTAGAAATAAGGAAAAATTTTCACGAAAATTTATCCAACGAAAACATGTCGGAGCACATGGGGATTTGGCCTGCTGGCTTGAGCTCATGGCTTCCAACCTGGAGGTCATGGGTTCGATACCCCCAGAAGTTAGAGGGAAGACTTTCTCTCCCTATGATTTATCCTACGCGCTTCTGTGCGTGCATGTCTGTGTGTGTGTGAGTAGTGAAAATAAAAAAAAAAAGAAAAAAAAAAAAACGAAAACATGTCGGAAGTTACCCACGAAATATTTTGTGGGTAGTATTATTATTACCCACGAAAATTTCCGTAGATAATATTTGTATAGTACCCACGAAAATTTCCATAGATAATATTTGTATTAAAAATAATTTTAATATTACCCAAGAAATATTCGGGTAATATTCTTCTTAAAAATAAAATTTATTTATACCCACAGAATTTTTCGTGGGTAAATCTTAATATTATTTTATGAAGAATTTTACCCACGACATATTCCGCGGGTAAGAAATTTAATAGTGTTTCATGGAATCATACCCATGAAAATTTTCGTGGGTAATTGAATAAATTACCCACGAAAAATTACCCACGAAATTTCCGTTGGTAATTTTATCAGAATTGAAAAAATAATTAAAAATTTTCGTGGATAATTTTATCAGAATTGAAAAAAAAAAAAAAACACTTGTAAAAGCTAAAATGCCACATGTAAAAGCCAAAAATCCAATCCGAATATATAACATTCACACCATACACACAAACAATATACACTAAAGGATTCTAACTCCGTGCCTTTCATTCATTCATCATTCGGAATATATACAACTCTCTTCCTATAATTTAGGAAGTGATTGATATCCCTACTCTATATACAATATCTCCATATCACTATAATAATATACTAGATATATACAATTACACATATGATTATTTACATATATTCTATCATACCCCCACAGTCAAAGCGGGAGGAGGTCGGATGCTTAGTCTGTTCCGAAAATCATCAAAAAGTACGCGCGGAAGCCCCTTCGTGAAAATATCAGCTATTTGGTGCCGGGACGGAACATGAAGCACACGGACATGACCTTTTTCTACATTTTCACGAACAAACAATATATCCAACTCTATATGCTTTGTTCGTTGGTGTTGAACAGGATTACTGGATAAGTAAATTGCACTAATATTATCACAGTACACCAAGGTAGCCTTCGAACACAGAATATGAAGCTCAAGAAGTAAATTTCGAATCCAACAGGACTCAGCCACAACATTAGCAACTCCTCTATATTCCGCCTCTGTACTAGATCGCGACAACGTAGGTTGCCGTTTAGAGGACCAATAAATTAAATTATCACCCAAATACACACAATATCCGGATGTGGACCGGCGGGTAGCGGGACAGCCTGCCCAATCTGCGTCTGTGTATGCAATGAGGGAAGAGCATGAAGATTTGGATAAATGAAGACCCAGATCTATCGTCCCTCGAATATAACGCAGAATCCGTTTAAGAGCAGCCATATGTTCAACCCGTGGATCATGCATGTGGAGGCAAATCTCTTGAACGGCATAACTGATATTCGGCCGAGTAAACGTCAAATATTGAAGTGCCCCAGCAAGACTGAGATAGTAGGTCGGATTCTCATATGCAACACCTGAAGTGCCCAACTTCGCCTTAGTGTCGACAGGAGTATGTGACGGCTTACAAGACGTCATGCCAGCCCGTTCCAAGATTTCCTCGACATATTTATTTTGGCATAAAAACAAACCCCCATCATAGTGTGTCACAGCAATGCCAAGAAAATAATGCAATCGACCCAGATCCTTCATTGCAAATTTCGAAGCCAAAGAAGATATAATCTGCTTCCGAAGTTGGTCAGATGACGAAACAAGGATTATGTCATCGACATATAAAAGAAGAAAAGCAGTATGAGGCCCCTGCTTGTACACAAATAGAGAATGATCAGATCGGCTGTGGCGGAAGCCCATAGTGAATATAAAATCAGCAAATCTCTTGTACCATGCACGTGGTGACTGTTTAAGGCCATATAATGATTTTCTGAGTAAGCATACATGGTCCGGATAATTTCGATCACGAAACCCCATGGGTTGGTGCATAAATATTGTTTCCTGTAAGTCACCATGCAAGAACGCATTTTTGACATCCAACTGATGAATAGACCATGATTTTGTCAGAGCAATGCTGAGTACAGTTCGTATCGTGGCCGGTTTAACAACCGGGCTAAAAGTTTCTGCACAGTCAACTCCTACCTGTTGTGACCTGCCATCACCTACAAGACGGGCCTTATACCTCTCAAAAGATCCATCAGAATTCTTTTTGTGAGAAAAAATCCACATACAACGGATAATATTCACATTAGCGGGACGGGGTACAAGTTCCCAAGTCTTATTTTTAATTAGAGCATCAAATTCATCTACCATGGCTGCTTTCCAATTGGGGTCGGACAATGCAGATTTTGGGTTGGATGGAAGAGGAGAGGGAGATGAAGATGCCAGCAAATTAAATAACCGTTTAGGTTTCACAATTCCACTCATACTCCTGGTGGTCATGGTCCGAGGCAAGGGAGTAGGATTTTGGGCAGGTGGTGAATTTTGGGCAGGTGGTGAATGTTGTACTGGGCCAGAAGAAGATGACCCACCTCCAGAGGAAGAGGAGTCCACAGCAAGTGGGCTTGAGGCGGCAAGCGGTCCAGCCGAGGAGACAGTGGCAGGCGGCCTTGTGAAATGGGCTGGAGATGTGGGCTCTGTCGCCTGAGGCAGTGGGCTCTCAGGAATAGAAATAGGCCTATTTGGTGAAGAAAGTGTATGGGCTGGAACAGCAATGGAGGGATAAAACACAGAATTAAAAGGCTGATCTGTTTGTGATTCATTTGTGGCATTTTGAACAGTTGCTGGGATGTTCTGTGTGGAAAAAGGAAAAGTGTGTTCATCGAACACGACATGGCGGGATGTAATTATTTTGTGTGTTTTCAAGTCATAGCATTTATAGTCCCGATGGTTGTCTGGATACCCTAAAAAAACACATGGAGTGGATCGGGGATGGAGTTTATGTATAGATGTGGATGGGGTAAGAGGAAAACACAAACACCCGAACACCCGTAGGTGAGAAAAAGATGGATCCCGAAGATACAAATACTGAGTTGGAGATTTATTCATGAGACCTTTGTGAGGGATAATGTTAAGAAGATACGTAGCCATGGCCAACGCATGATGCCAAAAAGAGAAAGGTAAGGAAGCATGAGCAAGAAGGGTACGAACAAGATTATTAATGGTTCAAATCTTTCTTTCTGCTTTGCCATTTTGGGAAGAAGTGTGTGGACAAGAAAAACGAAATTGAAGACCATTTTCTCGGAAAAAAGATTTGAATTGATCATTGTCAAATTCCCTCCCATTATCACATTGGAAGCATTTTATAATCCGCTCAAATTGAGTAGAAATAAACTTACTAAATGAGAGAAATGAATCACAAGCATCAGGACTCTTTAATTGTGTTTTATCCCTCCATTATTGTTCCAGTCCATGCACTTTCTTCACCAAATAGGCCTATTTCTATTCCTGAGAGCCCACTGTCTCAGGCGACAAAGCCCACATCTCCAGCCCATAAAGGATTCTAACTCCATGCCTTTCATTCATTCATCATTCAGAATATATACAACTCTCTTCCTATAATTTAGGAAGTGATTGATATCCCTACTCTATATACAATATCTCCATATCACTATAATAATATACTAGATATATACAATTACACATATGATTATTTACATACTCCCTCCGTCCCACGTGAATAGACACTTATTTCCTTTTTGGGACGTCCCACGTGAATAGACACTGCCCAAAATGGAAAAGAATTTATTATTTTATATTCATCCTACCCCACCCACTCATTCTCTCTCTCTTTCATTTCCTACCAAGCGCCACAATTTATTCAACCAACTCCACTCTATTCTCTCTCTTCATTTCCTCTACCACACATTTTCATTATTATATTCATTTTCCTTAGTTATTGTGCCTTAAAGATTTTCATGATGTCTTATTCACGTGGGACGGAGGGAGTATATTCTATCATACACAATTCTTAAACAATCTCAAAACAATGTCTTCCCGAAACCAAAATAAAAACATTAACGGTACAAATCTCTCAAACAACATACAGCATATTAGATGACTTCAAAAAATAAAGTCTAGTAGTTAAGTTACCACTTCAAAACCAAATAAAAAACAAGTCAAATTCAACTTTTACGACTTCGGGTGTCGTTACAGCCACCACGACCACCCCTACACCCACTTCCACTAAAAGTTCCTTATTCGAATTTAGATATGGTCCAATAGAAGAGTTAGAGTTAAGCTACCGCTCGGAGGCTGCCGCCATGCATGCCCCTGGAGTTGTTGTTTGGAGCATAGATCTCTATCAATTCTTGCATTTGCTACTACATCTTTGCTTCATGCTATCGTGCCATACATTTGTTCCTTCTCTGCTGCCGCATTTTTTCCTTTTCCTGCGGCAACCGTTCTCTCCATTCGCTTCTTCAATTTCTTTTTTAACCTATGCTGACACGAGTGTCAGTCTTGGGTGTTTAGTGCCCATCGCCAGTCGTATTCTGTGCTTAAGCTATAATCTCATCCTCCGTCTCATTTGAGCATCATAGTCCACATTCCGAATATTGGAAGAAGAAAAAGACCGCCAAGAACGGCTTACATTAATGGCAAGTCAAAGAAAGCACTCCATGATTTTCAAATCCGGAATCGATCACCTTTTTGTCGTCGATGATGGAATTTAGTAATGCCTTCCAAAGTCCTGCTCGAAATGGAGGCAAACTGAGCTGTTCGCTTCTAATTCTCGATAATTCCTAGCCTCTTCAATTGAGCACGCCTCACATATGTTCTTCATGTCCAATATATATAACAAAAAAAATAATTAATAATGACAAAAAATAAACCTACACTTTAACAAATATATATATATATATATATATATATATATATAGTGACCGCATTTTGCATGATACCGCTGGCATAGGCGTTTGGGTCATATCTCTAAAAGGAGAATTGTACAAGCTTGTGTCCGAGGAAATATTACACAAAACTTGATACTTCGGAAAATAACTTTTGTATTGAATGCCTTATGGAAATTTACAAACACTAAAGGCACGAACTCCTTTGAGAGCCTCAAACGTCTTAAGAACTTACTCATACGGATATAGCGTGGACCGTTCATCACTACCCCTTCATGGAACGGCCATAACATATTTCATCCCGTTCATAGATGATTTCTCTCGTTATGGATACATTTCATTTGCTTCATGAAAAGTCTCAATCTTTGGACGTTTCAAGTCTTTTAAAGCCGAGGCTGAAAAACTCAACTCCTGGGAAAGACTATTAAGCATATTAGATCCGATCAGGGGCGGTGAATACTACTGACGAAAATGACGGTTCGGGAGAACAACGTCCGTGTCCTTTTGCTCGCTTTTAGAAGAGTGTGGGATTGTCCCTAACTACACCATGCCGGGAAACCCAATATGAATGGTGTAGCCGAGAGACGTAATAGAACCCTTAAAGATATGGTAAAGGAAGTATGATTTCTTGTACTTCATATTACCTCACTCACAGGAAGCAGCGCATTAAAAACCGCAACTTATCTACTTAATGTAGCTCCCCTAAAAATCTACCGACAAAACCCCTTATGAGTTATGGACGAATAAGAACCGGCCCTTAAATCATCTTCATGTATGGGGGTGTCCAATAGGCTAGGCCCATAGGCCTAATGAGGGCAACTCGGACCCCAAAACTCAAGTTAGTAGCTATTTCAGAGGGTACGCCAAGCAGATCTAGGGGATATAAATTCTATGACCCAAAAACTAGAACATTTTTCGAGATGGAAAATGCTAGGTTTTTTTAGGATGCTGAATTTAGAGGGAAAAATTTGAATAGAAATTTTGAATTTGAAGAGATAGAGGAGGAATCCGTTTATATACCTCTTCCTATAGTTCCTTATCTAAAATCAAGCACTTGTGCTCCGAAATTCGACAAGAATATATAATTCAAAATAACATTAATTCTCCTATTAATGAACAACATGAAAATGTTGATGATGAAATTCAACACCCTCAAAATCAAGATGAACCACAAGTGTCCTCCAGGAGATCTAATAGAGCAATAAGGAGTGCCATTCCGGATTATTATGACGCGTATCTTACCGAGAATGAGGAAATCAAGTAGGTTTAGCGGAAGATGAACCAATCACTTTCCACGAAGCCATTAGTGCAGTCCAAATTTTCATAAAGGGATTAATGCCATAAATGAAGAGTTAAAATTCGCTTACGTATAATGACGTTTGGGATCTTATCCCATTACCTAAGAACGTGAAACCCATTTGCGTGTAAATGGGGCCTTAAGACCAAAAGTGGGATTCACAAGGTAACGTGGAAAGACATAAGGCTCGCTCTTGTCGCTAAAGGATTTACTAAAAAAGAAGACATTGATTACAAAGAAACATTTTCACCGATATCCTCTAAAAAAGCTTTTAGGATCATTATGGCATTAGTAGCACATTTTGATCTTGAGCTTCATCAAATGGATATAAAGATAAATTTTCTCAATGGAGACATCGAGGAAACTATCTATATGAAGAAACCGTAAATGGGCGCATCGATTCTGATCAAACTAGTCAACTAGTTTGTAAACTTCCTAAGAAATCCATTTATGGGCTTAAGCAAGCATCTCACACGATACTTAAAATTTAACTAAGCTTATTCTTTCATTCGGCTTTGATACCAATTGCTGGAACATAAATGATCCAATGAACCCTAAACCGACTCACAACTAGATTCAAGTAAGAGAAGAAGACAAGACTAAGCCGTATACCCGAGAAATCCATTGTGTGTTCTTGATCTGTTTCTTGAATAAAAGGAGAGAGTAGGAGATAGTCTTCTAAATGATAAAGGCTCCACACTTTCGCTCTTCTTTAATGAATGAAGAGAGAATTTAGGATCCGAAAATTTGTG